>JASDQU010790186.1:78428-92280 GCA_032191745.1 Picea mariana | reverse complement strand
ATAATCATCAAATGCACATAACAAAACAGTGCACAATCAAATTTGCAATTTCATCTAAGTATGTGGACGAAGTAACTTGTGATGTTGTGTCGTTAAGAGAATGTGGAATGATCTTAGGTAGTCCATACTTATTTTATCGTAAGACAATATTCTACAGGACAAAGAATCAATATCAATTCACTAAAGCAGGTCATGATTATGTGGTTCATGCTCATCATGTTAAGGCAAATAACACACTTCAAACATTGGAATAGTTAATGAATGCAGTTGTTTCAAATGAAGTAATTGATCTTAAGCAAGAACAAGATATGGTTGTTGAATGGAAAATCAATCATAAGTTGCTTCAAGATAAGCTCATGTCATGCAGATATATAAAGTATATCAGTTCATTTGCAGTTGTATTTTTGATGCTGTCATTAGCAATGTTTTCTACATGGATGATAGTGGCTTCAATAAGATGTAATAGGGTTCAAATGGCTAACAATATACCATCAATTGTCATGATTTTGTTACAGTTGATCTTGATGAGACAGGTGCATAGGACACAGTTCAGAGACAGAGAGCAAGCTGGGTGGCCTATCCCGAGCTTGTTGACTGGTCAGTAACCTTTTGGGGACCAAAAGGTCTTATTGTGGGGAGGTGTGATCCGAAATCAGATCCGGAAGCCTGACAGGGCTTAAAAATGCTCAAAAATGAAAGTGCTCAGAATCCGATAAAACTAATGCCATTGCATCCGTCTCATCTTCCTGATTCTGGCGATATATTTACTTTGTCAAATGGGCTCCGTATGCGAAAGTTGTCGCGTTCTGATCGGAATCCCAAATAGGTAAAAAATCAAAGGTCAACTGGTCACAAAGTCAATGCTGATGACATCAGCATGCTGACTATGCAGGAGATGATGTGGCACTCTCTAGCTGATGGTGATTGGGTAGTTTCGCTGACAAGGCAGACATGTGGCAGGCAACTAGACTAGTTAATAACTGACAAGTGGCATTAATCCATCAAATGGGGAGATGCCACGTGGCCCAGTCATGGGCAACCACATGGCACCCAGTCATCAGTTGAAGTGGCTGCTTCAAAAAAAAAATTGTTTTGGGGGTCCATGGGATTTGAACCCATGACCACCACCAAGCCCAACACCTTAAGAAATAATCTTTTGCCAATACACCAAATTATTGCTTATGATATAAAACCTACAATATGAAATATATTGCAAAGTATTGAATGGAGAGGGGTCAGTGCTTAGCCCTTTGGGCTAGCGCTTAGCCATATGAACCCATATGACCCTGTCAAGGGGGCGTGCGCTGGGAAAAAGGGGGATTATGCCCAAATTTAACTATAAAGTGGGTTTTATAACCAATTTTTGGGTTTTAATGGTAATTAAGCCTATTTTTAATGGTTTTTGGGAGTTATTGGGTAGTTTTGGAGCCTAAATTTTGGGAGGAAGTTGGAGATGAGCAATCAACTTCTCAGCTATATAACCCAGGCTTGTTTGAGGCCATGAGGGGGGAATTTAGAGTAGAATGATGCTGAAGAGAAGCCGAGCCAAAGCCATTTTGATGCAGAGAAGCTTTTGAGGAGGAGACGCTGTCGGACCATTTCTGGGAGCTCCGGACATCCGTTTTGCATGACATTTTCTTTGAATGGTTCTAGAGATCTAGAAGAACATGAACAGATCAGTATTGTAGCCATTTGGCATTGCAGTGATGTACTTTTGAGATTTTGAGCAGAAATAAAGAAGCCTCCGCCACAGAGAAAAGGCCCGGAGACGTAAGCAAAGTTGTGCCGAACTCCGTTATGAATTTGCGTGTTATGGTTTGCTGTTTATTATTTCATTTCAGATCTGCATATGTGTATATGGCTGTCATAATTCCTCTTCTTTCCTCATTCTTTCACTAAGTATTCTCAAATGGTTAATTAACGCATGCAAAATTAAAACTCAACCATAGTCATTAAAAGATCCTACGGATCAGCAACATAACTCAAATTAGAACTAGGGTCAATTAAAATGGAAACAGGATGGTTGGAAATCGTACTTTCCATCTCCACCATTGACACTTGATGGTCAACTTGTCTATTATCCAAGGCTACATAAATTTGTGGCAGGATCCTAGTCACATCATTGACTTTGGTAGCCTCTTGGATGTTGTAGACCCTCCCATTGTTTTGTTTCCTATGCGGACAATCCCTCAGTAGATGTTCCTCTCCACAACCCCAACATTTCAAGGGTTCTCTTTTCGTGTTATCAGTCTTACTTGGAGCTACTTTGAATGGTTTATTTCCACTCTGGAATGGAAATTTTTTTGATACACACTTCTAGCAGGAAGGCTCAATCCTAGAGCTCTTACCAAAGTTCTTAAATCTTGAGGGTTTAAAACCATTCTTCTTGAATCCTGAATTGTTTTTATTCTTCCAGTCTACATGGGGTTCTGTCTTACTCTTGAATTTCTCATAGCAATACCTTGCTTTTTGAATAGTATCTTGTAAGGTATTTGGCTCATCAAACTCAATTCTGTCTCAGTAGAAATGAGGTAAGCTACTAATAAATCGTTGCATCTTTACCTTTTCATCCTTTATGTAGGGCACATACCTCATCCACTCGAGAAATTTGTTGATATACTCATCTATGATGAGTTGTCCTAGATTGAGTTCATAGAACTCCTTGGTATTTCCATCAAAGTAATTTTTTGACAAGTACTTCTTATTGAAGTATTTCTCAAATTGTTTCCATGAAAATTCCTTCTCATGGACTCCTTTCACATTCCTAAGGTCCTCCCACCAAATGGAAGCTTTCCCATTTGTTGGCAGCTCAACATGTTTGTTAACTTTTTATACCAATTAATTGATCTACATAGCTGCCTAACTGGAGTCATTTATTTTTATTACTCTTCATGACACAATTTTCGAAACGACAGTTGAAAGTTGTCATTGTTTCCTTTATTTTTTTTAATGCTTCATTCATGACTGGAAGCATGAATACGAAGCATCAAAATTTGTGACTGTGTTACCTTTCTGTTCTAAAATTTTGTCAAAGGCAAATTGTTCATACAATTTATTAATGAAGTTTGGTTCCTTGCCATGAAGAGTTACTCTCTTTGTTTCGATCCTTTCAACACTAAACATGCTTAGAGATTGATGGTTATATAAACAAAGGATCCCCACGATTTGATTTTGGTATGGTTTTGTTTAAGTCTTGGTTATACATTTCTTTTGCTAAACCTTTGATTTTTGATTTACCCAAACCTTGTGATAGAACCCACGATGCACACATTTATTTCCATTTTAATGCTTTGGTCCTAGACTCATACTATATGAAAAGGTGGTGTTATGTTTTGCAGGAAGACATCATTCCCAAGACTGGCATTGGGCTTTGCAAACCCTCTTCGCATGCACCCATATAATCGTTATGGGTTGATGTTCATACATCGTTCATTGTTGGAATTTCATGGGCTCGGGTTATGCCTTTGGACTGTCTTGCAAACCCTCTCTGTGTGCCATGTCTATTTCGTTACCCTTTCATCCATCATGGATCCTGTTGTGAGAGTTGAACCAAACGACATTCAAACTCTACTCTTATATGACGATGCTAGAGAATATTTGGAGAGAAGTGGCTGGCTCATTTTCATTAGGAAGTTTCAGAGTTTCAATTTACAAGTTGCCCAGGAATTCACTTTTTCCTTTGATGGGTGTAGAGTGAAGGTGGGTGATGTACAATTGGAGGTTACAGAGGATTTCTTGAGTCAAGCTATAGGGCTACCAGCAAGCGGTCAAAGGTGGTCTAAAAATGAAAAAGTGGAAGAAGTTCCTTGGAGCTTGTTGTTTACATCTCGAAAAATAAAAGGGTGTGATAAAGGTATGCCCATTTCCTTCCTAAAATCTTGGTGGCACGATTTGCTCACTGTGGTAAAGCAATTTGTTACCTATGAGGGACGTTTCGGGCTTGTATTTTTGTACCATTTACATCTGCTTATGATTTTTATGGGTTTCACTTTGAATATGTCGTATTACTTACTGAGGAGTCTTTATAAAATGGGCAAAAGATACAAAAAACGGTGGTCAGACTCTAGCCTTTTCCATCACAGCCTAATTAAAATCCTACTCATGCATCAATTATAGTTACARAATGAAAGTTGGGATTCAATCATAACCCGAAACGACTATGGTAACCCTGATATGGAGGAGGTAGATAAACTAGTGGTTGAGGAGACCCTTGTCTACCCTATGGCATCTCTCTCACCTCCCCAGACCTGTGTCTCACCCCCTTACARCAAACCCTTGACCAATCCAAAGGGTTATTGAACAGGTTTGTCAGCAGATTATACATCCAAATGACTGTGTTAAAAATTTAAAGAAACCTACAGGAAAAAGATCTAAGAGCAATATTGATATAAATTTTAAGAACAAGAGAGACGACAGGATAATTTCTAGGAGGCTTCATAAAAAGTCAAACTCTCATTCGAGTTCGATCAGTATGATCGAAGTCCACGAGAGTTTAGACTTTGAGATCGATAGGTTCCTCACTGCAGAAGACTTTCAGTCATTAGAGCCACACCTTGATCGGCCCTACAATTTTTTTGACAATTTACCTCCCTGTCTTAAAAATAATCTAGAGTTTCCTGATGTCCAATTGGTTAATGAATCCACTGTCAGTATGGAAGGTGCTCCAGTTCACAACCAAGTTTGTTCCCATGCAATCGTTGCATAGTCAAAATKTGAAGTCTTTCTATCATGGATTGATAGATATTATACTGATATCTCTATCCTACAGTCACAGGTTAAGGCTTTAAAGGATCAGATCGATGTATTAACTAGYGAAAACCAAAGAMTCAAATCTATTATTCAAGGCAAAGAAAAACGTATAAATACAACATGCAATGTAGTATTTAGAAATGTGGAGGTTGCAACGGCCATTGTGAATTCCAAGGTTGCCTGATACAATTTGATTTCATAGATGGAGGTATGATTCTTCATCTTAAAATAGGATTATTTGTTAAAATTAGATTGCTTTATTTTATAATAAATTGGATTCCATTTACTAATAACTAGCTACATAATCACAAGATTCTGTAGACAATTATGTTAATTTGAATTGTGTGAATTAATGGTTACAAATGCATCTAAATCTTTCTATTGTCTTGTTTTTTCAGGATATTCAGGAATCCATGATTACAAATTTGATCTGAGGCATCTTTAAGATCTTCCAGTCATATCTTTGATGCATTTTGTATGAATAGAAATGAACTATAGTTAGTTTTGGAGGATTTAGTAGGATCAGGGTGGTTGCATCCCCCTTTATTTTTGAAATAAATATTTGATCTCAGGAACATAAACAATTATCTTTTCTGAGGCCTTTATAAACCCATCATTTTGTAATCAGACACATCTTGGCCTGGGGCTTATTGTGAACAACTTATACTCAAATTTAGACATAACAAATATTTACTTTATGCTTTCATCATTTGTGAATGTTGTTGTGATCTATAATTTGTTTATCTTGGTAATTAAATGACTGCAAATAGCTTTCGTCTTCCTAGATCGTTTTGTTGTCCAGATAGTTTTTCTTCAATGGTTCATGATTTTATGCTTTAGTTTTATCAAAACAATTGAATGATATTTCAATTCATATTATGAGGTTTACCTTAAATATGTTGATTGATTAAATGCAAGTTGTAACTGTAAGATTTATCTCATGTGTTATCACTTGTAGTCTATTATATCACTGTAATTATTTTGTGTCTTGTTGTTTTATCAATTAAATAGACCAATCAATGCACAATTTAGCGTTTGTACCAAATAGTGTGAAGATGCACAACAGATTTATCTCATGGATGGAATGATGCACGATTTACGCAAACAGTTGGATGCATACTTTGGAAGTGATTAATAGGTTAGTTTGTTCTTTTATTTTGTTTGTTTGCGTATTATAGAAGTTCTTATATATAATATAATTTTTGTTGTCTATATCTTTCTGTTTAATTAAGTAGTTTATATTTTATCTTGTGAATGAATATAAATTAAAAAACAAATCAAAACAAATAGTACTTTTTCTTTCTTTATTACTGTCATTAAAAGAGCCATTTTACATTCGATTTTTATGAGTTTAGATTAAAACTTGTGATTTATACATATTGTATATATGATAAATAGAACTATTATATAAATATTATTTAGATAAACTGTATATATATATGTATCTAGATGTACATATATATATCAGTGATTATCATTTAGTAGATTATTTCATTTATTTTAGTTATTTTTTGCTTCCCTTAGGACTTTAGATTGGCCAACGGAGCCATTAAACCCGTCAAAGTGAGTCAATCCAAACAGATTGGGTTAATTAGACAACCCCGAACCGGATTCACTCTTCCAGTTGACGAGCTGTCAATTTTGCCCATCAACAAATGGCGCTAGAAGGAGGACCTGAATACTATTGATGGCACGTGGAGGTCGCAAGACTCGTCCCCCACCTACCCGCTCACCTATAGTAACAAGAAGTCGCTTTGACGATAACACTGTCCCTCAAACAACAACCACATCAAACGACAATCCATGGATTACCGTTGAACTAGTAACTCAAAACCCCCCAGGGGCCGACGTACAAAAAATTGTTCATCAATCCCTCCTAAGGACGCATGGTGCTTTGGTCCGTATTAGACAACCATGTCGACCTTTGAACCAACCATTAGACTTCTTTGATATCAGGGAGCAACTTGAAGGTACTGATATTACCCTAAACCTTGCGGATCCAGATCACATCCTTACTCCCGCAACAGGAGGATATGGTATTCCACCATCACCACTCCCTTCATCTCCTTCCTCTGCTAGAGAAGAATCATCAGACAAAGGTAATTCTTCATCTCAGCCTTCAACACCACCCACACCTATGGCCAATCCAAAAAATCTCGCCATACCTTGGCTCAATCAAGATGCAGTGGCCATACCTGGACCCCAACATCCTTTGCCTAAACATCCGGAGAAATGGCTCCCTAAATTTGACCTAGATTCCAAGTGGATTGCTAAGGATCATATTAAAAAATTCATGCTAGCCATTAGGCTCTGTAGTGTTGAACACAAAGATGTAGTATGTAGACTTTTTCCGTACACCTTTGAAGGAAATGCTTCTACTTGGTACTTTGAACAACAACCCCACACCATTGTGTCTTGGGATAGATTCGAATCCTGTTTCCTTGAGAAATTCGGAGACGAAAAATCCCCTGAAGTTCTAGTCATGGAACTTTCTAGTTTAAAGATGAACCCCAAAGAAAAGATAAAAGACTTTAATCAAAGGTTCCTAACATTAAAAAATCGAATCCCCACGGACGCAATGCCTACCAAAAATCTTATCGTTGCATACTACATGAAAGCCTTACACCAAAACGTAGCAATTTGGGTAAAAAGGTCCAAGAAAGCCACATTTCTAGAAGCCTTCGAAGAGGTGAGTCAAATCGTGAAAGATATTCTCAGCCTAAAAGACAATATCTGTAATGAGGCAGAGACTACTTTATCCTCCAAGAAGAAAATCAAAATTCTTCCTAGACCTCCCCAAACCAAAACTCAATCAGATGGTTCAGACCTAGAAAGTTTACATAAGGTCGTTCAAAAGTTGTCTAATCAGGTTATAGATTTGAGAAGATCATCTGAAGAAGATTCTTCAAGTAAAGGGCTTTACAAAACCCGTTTTAGAAATCCTTTCCCACAAACCGGCCTAACTCAAATTCTGAAGGCCTAAATCTAGAAAGCTTACAATTTTCTATTCAGATGATTCTAGAGGCACATGATAACTTGATTCCTCTCGAAATTCCTGAAGATGTGGCTGAACAAGAGATAGTGGAAGAGGACAAATCCTCTCCCAACATTTTCGGGCATTTTTTGGATAGCATTTTTCAAGATAATTTCGAAACAGTGCATCCTTACAATACCAGGAGCAAGACAACAAATAAATCTTCTTCTGAAATCAAAACTAATGCACCTCAAAAACAATCTAAATCAATTGAAACTAAACAGAATTCAACAACTCCAAGTTAAGAGTATGATTTGATTGAGGATCTCAAAAAACTTAGAGCTAATATTTTTGTTTAGGAATTATTGAAATTTCCCTTTCTTCTGCAAAAAATGTTGCAGAATATTGCAGAAAACAACAAAAACAACAATCCGAACAACAACAAAGTTGCATAAAACAACCCCAAAACACCTCAAAAGGTCTCCGTTAAAACAACGCTAGAGTCTTCTGATAAAAGAGACCTTGTTGTAAAAAGTGTTACAAATGTTTTAGGGGCTACAACTAAAAAACAAAAAAATTATGTTGTTAATACTCGCAGAAATGTCCCACCCTTTTTGTTGACTTTTGAAATTTTCAATAGGAATGTACATAACTGTATGGTAGATTCAAGTGCATTGTCAAACGTAATGGCTTGGTTTGTCTGCCAAAAAATTAATGCCAAATTTCAACCTTCCAGCATGAAAATTATTCAGCTTGATCAAATTAGTGTTAAAGTAATAGGCGAATTAAAAAATGTGCTTATCAGATTATCATCTAATCCTAAAGTCTATCAAGTTATTGATATTATTTTCGTTGATATCCCCGAAGTATATGGCTTGTTTTTAAGTAGATATTTGTCTGAACAACTACATGGTTATTTTGCGACAGATCGGTCTCACTTGTGGCTGCCCGAGAATGGAAAGCCTAACGGAATCAAGGTCAATCGTGAGCATTATCTTAAGTTCACGGTAATCGATTTAAATGATCCTAATGAACCATTCACCGCTTCCGCCAATTCACTTGAAATACAGGGGATGGACACTTTTTTCAKCAATTTCATGGCTGAAACTTCTACCTTTACTGACCCAGAACAAAAATCTGAAATTATGACATGTACACAGTCAACAACCCTCTCTCAGTGGTCACATGCACTTGACGAAAATCAAATCTGGTCTCTTTACCTCAATGGATCTAAATCTAAGGAAGGAGCTGGTGCGGGGTGTGTGCTCATTGATCCAATAGGTAATAAAACTTTGATTGCTTGCCACTTAGAATTTGAATGCACAAAAAATATGGCTGAATATGAGGCACTTTTTCAAGGTCTCAGAAAAGCACTAGATTTGAGGATTCAAAATTTGACAGTATTTGGTGATTCAAAAATTGTGGTTAGATAGGTAAAAAATTCTATTCATTGTTTATCTCCACACCTGAAAAGATATCAGACTAAGGTATGGAATTTAATGAACAAATTTTCTGCGTTTAACATTAATTCTATTCCCAGATTGAATAATTTTGAGGCTGATTTGTTAGCTAACGTTGTCTCAAAMATTTTTCCTGCAGAAGGCCTTTCCCGGATTGCATTTTTCGTCGAGTTGTTGTTTAGACCATCCGTCCTGGATAACATCACAAATTGGAGAGTCTTCGATGATGATCAACAGATCATCAGTTTTYTGCACATGGAAGAAACTTTCCAAGGCACAATTATCGATGAAGGTACCCACGATGAAGACCTTCACAATTTTACGGTAATACTAGATCCAAGATCCCTGGAGTCCACATCAGATATGGTAAACTCTATCCCAAAATCTGTGGTTAGATTAGAAAAATTTTATGATCTTCATGATAAATTCAGAAAATCAGTGAATTGTAAAATGAATAGTTCTTTCTTGACACATGAAAAAGTAAATTTAGGAACTAAAGATAACCCACAGTGCATCAATTTGGTAATGGGAAGTTCTGAGCAAGAAAAGACAACATTTATCAAGTTGTTTAAGGAATTTAAAGATGTATTTTCTTGGACATATGATGATCTAAAGACCTTTGATCCTAACATCATACAACAAATTATTCCCATGAAACCCCAGTCCCAACCTTTTCAACAGAAGTTAAGAAAGATGCACCCAAAACTTGAACCAACAGTCAATAAAGAATTAAACAAATTATTGAATGCTATAATAATCTTCCCCGTAAGACATACATAGTGGGTCTCTAATCTTGTCCCTATAAGGAAGAAGAGTGGTGAAATCCGACTATGTGTCGATTTCTGAAATTTAAACTGAGCATTTGATAAAGACAACTACCTTGTTCCTCCCATGGAACAGATCCTTCAACAAGTATTTGGTTCTGAAAGATTATCACTGGTGGATGGTTTTTCAGGGTATAACCAAGTCCTTATGTCTCCTCTAGATCAACTCAAAACCACTTTCTGTACCCCATGGGGTACCTACGCTTATAGGAAAATGCCCTTTGGGCTCAATAATGTCGGTGCCACCTTTCAGAGAGCGATGGATATTTCTTTCTACGGTTTAATCAATCAATCTATAGTGGTTTATCTAGATGATGTCACTGTCTTCTCAAAGAATAAAGAAGATCATCTATCTCATCTAAGATATGTTCTACAGCGATGTCGTAAGTACGATATTTCTTTAAATCCTAAAAAAATTGTCTTCGCGGTAGAACAAGGTAAGCTCCTTGGATTCATTGTATCAAATGAAGGGATGATTATTGACCCTGAAAGGACCAAATTCATTTCAAAACTGCCTCCTCCCTCTTCCAAAAATCCCATGCAATCTTTCTTAGGTCAGATAAACTTTGTTAGAAGGTTCGTCCCTAGATTTTCAGAAATGGTCAGACCATTACAAAATTTAATAAAAAAGGATGTATAGTACCATTGGAGACCTATAGAAAGTCAATCTTTTGACTCAATAAAAAAGGCTATAGTAGACGCTCCTTCCCTAACGAGCCCTGATGTTTCACAAGATTTCACTCTCTACACATTTTCCTCTGATTGGTCTTATGCTGCTGTGCTAACCCAAAAGAACGTTGAAAACAACAAAGTCCCAATTGCCTTTATGAGCTCAGCCTTTAAGGGAGAAAAACTTAATTACCTAGCAGTAGATCAACATGCTTATGCTGTTTTTAAAGTAGTAAAACACTTTCGATCTTATTTACTGAAGTCTAGGATGAAAATCATTGTCCCTTACCTTGCTGTCAGAAATTTGTTAGTACAGAAAGAACTAGGCGAAAAAAGGGCAAACTGGGTCACATCATTACAAGAATATGACATAGAAATTACCCCATCACAAATTGTTAGAGGCCAAGGTTTGTGTAAATTGGTTGTTGATTCAACTATAGGACAATAGAATGAAACTGATATGTCACTTCAGGATCAGCACAATCAAAATCAAATCTGTTGTGCACAAGACCTTACTAGTCCTTTGTACGATGACATCAAGTTTTATCTTATACACGGATCAAATCCCCGTCAACTTGATCAAAAAAATAGGAGAGCACTAAGATTAAAACCTGCTTCTTTTCAACTGGTAAACAATATTTTGTTTCCTCAAAATTTTGATGGAATACCTATGCACTGTCTAGAAAAAGATGAAGCAGATAAAGTCTTATTGGAATTATATGCATGGGAAGCTGGTGGGAATTTCGGTGGAGACACCACTGCCCATAAAGTATTAAGAGTAGGGTACTACTGGCCTACTCTTTTCAAAGACACCCATGCCTTATGTCACAAGTGTGTAATCTTTTAAAAGGCATATGGACGAGTACAGAAACCAGAATTCCCACTGCAACCTATCTTGGTAGATTTCCCTTTCCAAGGCCTAATCAACCCTACATCCTGAACTCAAATATTATCACTTGTTTCGGCATTCCTGAATGTCTAGTATTTGATAATGCTTCCTATTTTTCATCTCTCAAAATGAGTGATTTCACTTTAGAAAAAGGAACAAAATTAAAATACTCTGCCAGTTATTACCCCCTAGGCAATGGTTTGGAGGAATCAACTAATAAAAACCTGATCAAGATCATCAAGAGAACGGTCTCTGAAAATCACAAAAACTGGCATAATGCACTATTTAATGCAATCTGGGCTGATAGAGTAACTCCTAAAGCTGTTGTTGGTAATTCCCCTTTTTTTCTCGTTTATAGTAGGGAAGCGATTCTTCCACCGCATGTCCTTCTCCCATCTCTGCAGTTATCGCAGAAGGTGCAAGAAGAAGATTGTCCTCCCTTGGAAAGTTGGATTAACGCTTTGCTGAAGTTAGAATAAATAAGGGCTCAAGCAAAATGAAAATTGGATCAACATCAACTCATTGTCAAAAACTAGTTTGATTCCAATTTTTCCTTAGACATAAATTTTGAGGTAGGTGATCTTGTCCTTAAATGGGACAAACCTCGTGAGGGGAAAGGAGAGCATACTAAGCTTTAAAACCTGTGGTTTGGACCATTTTTAATTACTGAAAAACTAGGTCCCAGTTCTTTCCACCTCCAAAATTTAGAGGGACAACCAGGCACCTTTCCAATGAATGGACAAGCTCTCAAAAGGTATTTTACCTGACGAATCTCCGATACACTTTCTGTACATATTTTTCTGTTTGGATTTCTTTGCTTTCCAATTTTTCTTTGCTATTTTGTTTTGTTTCCATTTTTGTTCATCAGTCCTTTTGAGTCAAACATCCATGTATTACAGTCTAGCTCAGACAAAGAGAAACAAAATGCTTCATCCTGAAAATAGTTGTCAAAGGCTATCAGAACATCTATTGTTGTCCTTCTCTAAAACTGTAGGCTGGTTTAAGGTGTCATTTTTCTAAAATTTGATTCCTTGGTTTCAATCTGCACTTGAAAGTATTCACGAATATCTTTAAAAGGTCTCTTTACGCTGTCCCTGCTCTTTAAGAAAGAAACTCAATGATGTATCCATGTCCTTGAAAATTAGTTCTATCAATGAGCTATTTTTCAGATCTTGATGAAGGTTTGCTAGAAAAATTTAAAGGCCCGTGGAAATATTAAGTTGTGTTAAAAAACTGGAATTTTCAGCGTTACCCCGCTCTATTGAATATCTCTAAAACTATATCAGAATGTGAATAAACTCTCAGAGAGCTGTGGGAAGTGTTTGTAAACCCGTTGAGACACTGAATAGGTCTGTTGGCAGCAAGTAAATGCATGCATGACACCAAGATAACTTCGCTGGGGTACTGAACAGGCCCACTGGCAGTGAAACGATGTCAGGTAAAAGAAAATTCTCAGGTATAAACCTTGTGTTGGCCATAAGCATCCTTCGTTCTGATTCCAAATTTCTTGGGCAAGATACAAACGTCAGAGTGGGTTAATTAGCATCCCTGTCGAGGCTATGAATGCCTGCTGGCAGTAGTGGCCCTGTCAACAGTATTGGAGATTTTAACTTAAACATTGTGGCTTTCTTCTACTTAAGTTTGTCACCAGATTTTATTCTTTCAAATGAAAGGTATCTGAAACTGGGCTGCGTCTTGTTCTTTTTTAAAAGATGTTCAAATAACCTTGCAGTTGTTCTTCGATTTGAAGTTTTTAGAAATCTCTAACCCAAACTAGTTCATATTGCAGAGATAAATGCTTCTCCTAGCATGTCTCCATTGTTGGCAGCTCAACATGTTTGTTAACTTTTTATACCAATTAATTGATCTACATAGCTGCCTAACTAGAGTCATTTATTTTTATTACTCTTCATGACACAATTTTCGAAATGACAGTTGAAAGTTGTTGCTGTTTCCTATTTTTTTTTTTTATGCTTCGTTCATGAATGGAAGCATGAATACGAAGCATGAAAATTTGCAACTGTGTTACCTTTCTGTTCTAAAATTTTGTCAAAGGCAATTTTTTCATACTGTTTATTAATGAAGTTTGGTTCCTTACCATGAAGAGTTACTCTCTTTGTTTCGATCCTTTCAACACCAAGAATGCTTAGAGATTGATGGTTATATAAACAAAGGATCCCCACAATTTGATTTTGGTATGGTTTTGTTTAATTCTTGGTTATACGTTTCTTTTGCTAAACCTTTGATTTTTGATTTACACAAACCTTGTGATAGAACCCATGATGCG
>JASDQU010790186.1:44734-60693 GCA_032191745.1 Picea mariana | reverse complement strand
TTTTGAAACAAAATGATACAGTAGAAAAACTAAATGAAGTGAAGGATATACATTCTAGAACCATATAATTTGATATGTATAGACCTACTTCGGTAATAGTCAAAATGGCATAGCTATAGGAATAAATAAAGGAATCATTTGAATTTTCTCTATAAAGTTCAAAGTAGACCCAGAAGGGGTTACATAATAGAATTACTCTTCACAGGTACGTATTGCTACCCATTCCAGAATTCTATGTAAAACATATCTAGTATACCGAAAACAACTAATTGACTGATTGAGTTTCCACCTAAGTCGACTATACAATTATGAGCAATGGTATAGTCCTATTCATTACTATTACACAACAACAAGGTTTGGTCCTTATGTCCTTCCTTTAAAACTGAAGATACAGAGATAAATAATCGATCATCTTTATGAACCTCAAAAAATAGCCCATGATGATAACATTCTAGAATAGAATTGTGTCATTCCTTAGAAACCTAGGGCACTCTCTTAAGAGCGGTAAAATGAAACCCAAATACCTTTTCATGTGCATGGCATGGTCTTGAATCTGGAATTTTGTAGGGTCGAAGTCCTTGCAAGGAAAACATAAATTCATCATTAGTAATTAATCAACAGAAGTTAAATGAGGGTAACTTTCAATAGAATGATTTAAGAAAGGCATTTTTTTACAGAGTTTCACTTAACTTGTGACTTGGGAACCCTAATGTCCTTTTCCCATTCACATTTTGGTTGAGTAGATGCCCCAGGACAAAGGGGAAGGTGGACCAAGAACTTCCTGATGGGTACCCTCGCAACAACATGGTCCCATCATTAGATTGGCTACCAAATCGTCTAAATCAATCCTTTCAGGAAATTAAATAAATAAACAACAATAACATTGCAAATCCAAACTGTGAGGGTTCACATGGTATGTGTAGGCTAAATGCATGAATCAAGTTAGAGTATCAAATTAAATATTTCATGTCGAAGAGAATGCATCGCTCAAAACTTAAACAAAGAGTTAAATGTTATATGCCAAATACATTTATCAAAGTCTACACATTGATTGACTATCTATGCTGAAGAGAATGCATTGCGCGAAGTTTAAATACAGAGTTAAATTTTATGCCGAATACCAGGCTTCGAATGGTATTTTCCAAACACAGATAACGATATTAATAGAATGAAAGATGTTAACCCCAAATTTAATTACAGACTCAAATAATTTCATGTTGCAGGGTGCTTCTTAACGAATTATTCAGTGCACAAAACCCCACTTTATATATATAGATATATGCCGAATGGAAAATACAATAATCTTTTAAAAGAAATTACAGTCGTAAGAGTCAACTAGTGGTTTGGAAGAACCTACAAAATGGTGGACTCCCAAACAAAACTCAGTACAATAATATCAAACAGAGGTAAAGAAATGTTATAATATATTATTGAAAAGAAATTGCTTTCACCTGAACATAGTATAACATGCAACACACAGGGTGGGTTTTACCTTGCTAGGTCAACTTTCTAGACTAGAACTCTCATGCAGTCTCAAAGAGACCCAACACTAGGTCACAACGCATAAAGATAGTGGAAACCCATAAAAGAGAGTAGAGGGACGACAACAAACCCTATGAGTAAAATCTATATATGTTAACCCTGATAAAATTCCTGTGTAAGATCATTGACGTCAGAAACAAGAAGCGAAAAACCGAGAATTTTTAGAAAGGTTTTAGAACAAAATAATAGAGAAATATCCTTACCTGGTTAGAGGAGGGCGACTAGTTAGAAGTTCAGTTATCCATTATATTTTTTGCCAGGATGAATCTTCTCTACAACATATACACCAGATCGACTCTCTATAGTCATCTTTGGAGAAGTTATGCAGAGTGACAAAGATGAAAGGAGGGAACAAAACCTAAATAGACCCTTCTAGAAGCAAAGTGAGGAAACAATTAATGAACCCATATCTTGCCATGTGACTCTTGGGAGATGGCCTACTCTGCATTAGACATGAAGGCCAGACAACAGGCCTTGGAAGGGACCCTGTGCAGACCCCCATTAAGTGACTGTACAGAGGTTTAATGCGACCCTGACAATCACACTTCCATTTCTCGTGTCGACTTAATGCTAATGAGGGCAATGTTTCGGGACTTTACATTGTAACTATCGAAGTTAAGCTCTCATTTCAGTTAGAGTGTAATGATCAGTTGGATTATCATTACACAACTCGTAAAGGGAGGATGTTACTCTTGGACTCCAATGATATACGAACAACTCCTTTAACATTAAAATGGACCAGGAACTAAACTTGTCCAATCTTTCTTTATTGGCCAAACTAAGACTAAATCCTCAAGTCACATCTATAGTAAGACTGTGTCTTGTGTCTCGAAAATTATTTGCATGTTGGGACCCCTTTATCTCATGTGACCTGGTATATTTTTTTTATACACATTAATGCTATCAAGAAGAACATGATTTCATAAAGACTTCGAGGAGATAACCAATTGAAACTTTCATATCCAAGAAATATAAATTATGAAAGGCCTTAAGGGTATAAATTGTGATATATATAAATATATGTAAAAACATATATAAAGGGATTTAATCATTAGAATATTTTATATATATAGATGTAGGTGTGTGTATATATACTAGAATGTATTTTGAAACAAGTAAGGACATTTTGGAATACTGCTAATACTTCCCAATGATGATAGAAATGTCAAGGAATTTGAGAGGCTAGGATTGGTAAGGCCATCCCTAGATATACATATGACTACTATGTAACATGAGTGGATTTAGGAATATAAACAAGGTAGGGAACATAAGCCCTGCGAGAGTTGAATAGAGACGACATCTGCACTTTTAACTTGTCCTTACGTCTTTTGAATCTGTTGTTCATAAAGAAAGAGAGATAATGTCCCTAACATTTATTTTTTTATTTTTTTATTTTAGTAATTTTTGGGATCATTGCATATGGTATCAGAGAAAAGGTTACAACACTTGGACCTCAAACAACGCCAAAATATTTACTTAAGCACATAATATTTGTTTATGAAAAACTAACAAACAATTACTGCTACAAACATAAATCACTTTATTTATATTGTGAACATGGTATCCCAGGACGAAGCAGAGAATAGACTCGAGGAGAATCCTGAGAAAAAGCCTCTTGAAGAACATAGGCATAACAATGACGAAAGTTCATCTACTAAAGTTATGGAAACTACAAGAAATATCATTGTGGAACTACAAGTTTTCAAAGAAGACAATGAGAAACTAAAAAAAACACAACAAGAACAACAGGAAATAAATGAAGTCCTCCTATGAATCATAGTGACAAAAAAGATCCCAAAGGATGATAACTAGGAAGAAGAGGTCAATAAAAGGGCCTCCAAGAATTATGGTCCTAAAGCAGAAAAAGAGGACAGCTCTTCCGAAGGTACACCTTCAGCAGAAGATAAAACAAAAACAGGAAGAAAAAGGAAATAGGTGGACCATCTTGAGGCAGAGTTTAAGAAAATCAAACCATCTACCTTTGACGGGGAATCCAGAATAGGGGAGGAAGCTGAAGCATGATTATTAGACATAAAGAAGTATTTCCAGATATATAACTATTCCAGCAATATGAAGGTCAGAATGGCCATCTATAATCTAAAAGGAAAAGCTATCATATGGTGGAAAGACCTGAAGTTGGCCAAGAGCCTAAAGGAAAAATAGATGGAATGGTCAGATTTTAAGAAACACTTTAAGAAATAGTACCTATCTGAAATTTACTATGAAATAATGACCAAAGAATTCTATGATCTACGACTCGGTCAAATGGCTATTGATGATTTGATAAACAAATTCTTAGAATTACTAAGGTTCGTGCCTTATATCCAGGAGGAAAAAGTGAAAATCCAGCGGTTCTTAAGCTGTTTACCACAGTCCTATAAAGACAAAATCGAATTCGATAATCCCAATTCCTTGAGCGAAGTTTTTGGGAAAGCCCGAGTGTGTTATAACCAATATAAACAATGGTTAGAATTTCCCAAGGCTTGGAAAGACAAGAAACAAGACCGAATAAACCAGGGAAAGAAGGGATATCAACCAACCCCTTTCCGGAACGCAACAAAGAGTTTTCTAAGGAAATATTTTCACTCCAACAACCAGAACACCCAAGGAGGTGGTAAACCAGTAAATCTGGGAACAAAGAAGTTTGGGGACAACCCCCGTGAACCGTTAAAATGTTGGGAATGTGGAGAACCTCACCTAAGGAGGAACTGTCCACGTTTGACTTCAGCTGCCAAGAATACGGTTCACAACCTACAGGAAGCCTCTACAGTGGGAGATGTGGGAAAAAGTTTATATCGAATCAATGCAGTTGTTGATGGTCGACAAGCTGACTACCAATCCACTGTAGTAGAAATTGAAGGTAAAATTTACAATACTCGTGTTTCTATTTTAATTGATCCTGCAACTACGTTAACTTATATCATTCCTGGTGTAGTGGATTCAAATAAACTTAAAAGAAAAAAACATGCAAAATCCTGGCTAGTACAACTTACAACAGGGACAAAAATAAAAGTATTTAATTTTATTTCCAACTGTGAGTTCAATTTAGGCGGTCAAAACACAAAGACAAATTTGAAAATTCTACCATTATGATCTTATGACATAATTATCAGAATGGATTGGCTAGAAAGACATAAAGAAGTTTTAGACTACTATGAAAAATCACTCAAGTATAAAGATGAAAATGATATTGTTAGAACAATGTAAGGTATACAAAAACCAGTCTCAATTAGACAAATTTCAGCTATTCAATTTAAGAAGTGCATGAGAAAGGGTTGTCAAATTTATTCCATCCAAGTGACAAATCTGTTGGAAAAAGAAAATAAACCTGGATTGGAGGATTTTGTCATCTTGCATGATTTCAGAGATGTGTTTGTTGATGAGATACCTGAATTACCCCCAAGGAGAGAGATAGACTTTTCTATCAACCTATTACCTAGTTCAGCCCCTATATCTAAAGCACTCTATAGAATGAGTTTACCAGAATTAACAGAATTAAAAATTCAAATACAGGAATTATTGGACAAAGAATATATCAGACCAAGTGTTTCACCATGGGGAGCACCAGTCCATTTTGTTAAAAATAAAGACAGAACTATAAGATTATGCATTGATTACAGGCAATTAAACAAAATGACTATTAAAAAACAAGTACCCCTTACCTAGGATCAATGATCTGTTCAATCAAGTAGGTGGGGCAAAGATTTTTTCTAAATTAGATTTAAGATCTGGTTATCACCAGGTTAAAATAAAATATGACGACATAAGTAAAACAACATTCAGAATGAGATATGGACATTATGAATTTGTTGTTATACCGATTGGACTCACTAATGCATCAATCACATTTATGTGTTTAATGAACAATATTTTCAGTCAGTACTTGGAAAAGTTTGTTTTGATATTTATTGACGATATCCTAGTATATTCTAAAACAAAATAAGAACACGAAGAACACCTAAGGATAATTCTGCAAACTTTAAGAAAACACAAACCGTATGCCAAATTAGATAAGTGTGAATTTTATTAGATGAAAATACACTACCTAGGACATGTAATATCTAAAGAAGGTATTGTAGTTGATCTTGAGAAACTAAGAGCCATCATGGAATGTCTGATTCCTAAGTATGTAGCAGACATCCAATCATTAATGGGAATCACCGGATATTACCGTAGATTTATAGAGGSGTTTTCCAAGATTGCATACCCTATCACATCATTACAAAAGAATGCAACCAAGTTTAATTGGTCACAGAAATGTCAAGACAGTTTTAATAAGTTAAAGGAATTGTTAACAACCGCACCCATTTTAAAGGTAGCAAACCCAGACAARGACTTCATAGTCTATGTGGATGCAAGTAAAGAAGGACTAGGTGGTGTCCTAACTCAAKAAGGGCATGTTATTTTTTATGAGTCCCAAAAACTAAAGGAACACAAATGAAACTATGTCAGTCATGACTTGGAGTTAGCAGCTGTAATACACGCCTTAAAAATGTGGCGGCACTATATAATGGGCGGAAAATTTCTTTTATTGACGGATAACAACAGTGTGAAATTTTTGTTTAGTCAACCAGACCTTAATGCAATGCAAGCAAGGTGGATGGCCTTCTTGAGTGAATTTGACTTTGAGGTAAGACATATCAAGGGTAAGGAAAACAAGGTGGCTGATGACTTAAGCAGAAGAGTTCATGGGCTGTTAGAAAAGTTCTTGAGCAGAGGATAAAGGTTGCAGGTAATAACGATAAAAATTACACTAAAACAGTGGAAAAATTACAGAATAATACATAAAATTCAGACAGAACGGATCTGAGTTTGGACATAAATGGTATACTACGATTTAAAAACATAATATACATACCAGATTCTGTGGAATTAAAGTTAACAGTTTTGGACGAAATACACAAGAAACCATATTCTGGTCATCCGGGATACCAGAAAACGATAACAACACTAAGGAAGTTATTTTATTGGCCTAATATGAAGGGAGAAACAATAGAATACTTAGCTAAGTGTTAGGATTGTCAACAGGTGAAATTCAAACACTAGCATCCAGTCAGCCTGTTGCAGCCCTTACCGGTGCCAGAATGGAAATGGGAGACTATATCATTGGACTTTATTACAGGTTTTCCTAGAAGTCAAAAAACATAATGATTCAATTATGGAGGTAATCAATAAGATTAATAAGTCTGCACATTTTATTCCTATAAAGTCTACTTTTAAAGCTATTAACATCACTGAAATATTCATGAAATCAATTTTTAGACTGCATGGTATTCCTAAAATGGTGATTTCGGATAGAGATGTAAAATTTACATCTGCTTTTTGGAAAGAATTTTTTGCAGGGTTAAATACTAACTTGAATTTCAACACCAGTTACCATCCACAAACAGATGGGCAGATTGAACAGACAAACCAAATTGTGGAAGATATGCTACGCATGTACGTAAGGAAAAAACCAAGCAAATGGGAAGACTACCTACATTTGGTGGAATTTACATAAAACAATGGTTACCAAACATAAGACTCCGATTAGCTAGGAAAACCCAGTTGACAGACTCATGGTGGGACCAGAAATGCTCCATGAAATGGAGAGTATGTTAAGAAAATTACAGTAGAATTTGAAAAGGTCTCAAGACAGACAGAAAAGTTACGCGGACCTGAAAAGAAGACACCTGGAATTTCAAGTGGGAGACCATGTCTATTTAAAAGTCAAAGCCTGAAAAAGTTCACAAAAGCTAGGGAACTGTGCCAAGATGACACCCAGGTTTTGTGGCCCTTTCGAGATCTTAGCTTGATTGGACCCATGGCATACCAACTTGCACTTCCTGCCAATCTAAAAATTCATAATGTATTTCATGTTTCTTTGTTAAAGAATTATGTTCATGACCCTACTCATATGATCGATTGGAACTTGGTGCACGTGGAACTAGAAGGCGAGTTCCAAGCAGAACCTCTACACATTCTGGACAGGAGAGAAATAACACTTTGGAACAGAGTCGTCACCCAGGTAAAAGTTCAATGGAAGCACTTTATTCGTGAGAAGGCCACTTGGGAGTTGGAGGGATATTTGCAGAAATCTCATCCAATCATGTTTCGATAAAGGGATGAACATTGAGGATAGTGTTTTATTGAAGGGGGAAAGGATGTAACATCCCCCCAAAAATAAATTATTTTTTAAATCTGAAAATGCTTAGGAATTTATTTCCATTTTTGGTAAATTCGAAATTGAAAAATTATTGCCATTTATGGCAATTTTGAATTTCAAATTTAGTTAATTGTAAATAATGATTATGAATATTGGGAAAAGATCTGATTTGACCTAACTAACTCTTTGACTATGACACTTGTAAGAAACAAATATTTTTATATTTATTGTTGATGGACAAATGGAACAACCAGGTTAAAATCAATTGACAATGACTCCATGAGTGGGAAACATGTTGGAACTACCTCATGGATGAATGTTACAAGTGGAAAATCAAGAATTTGGCCATTGGCAGCTCCTGGAAATTAGGGATTTGGAAATTTGTGAAAATTCCCAAGGGGAAAAGACCTAGGAACAATTGCTTTTGGATATATAACATATGGGAGGAGGTAGGACGCTGCCTAGTATGCTGGGAAAATAATTATCTCTTGTTGTTATGAGCACTACTTTCTGAGTGTGAGGCAAGGAGAAGTTGATGAAAACTGAAGGACTGCTTCTGAGGAGGAGTTCTGGAGTTCACCCTCATGGATTCATGGTCAGGCTAGGGGGTGACCGAGACAAGTAAATTGGCTATTCTATTCTAAGGTTGGGAGGAACTTGGTTGTTCCATTTGTTGTTCGAAAATTGTTCAGATATGTCTATCTACTCCTTCTCTGGTTAAATATTATTGAATTATTGGCTGCTAGGATGCATCGGTTTAAATTTGGATGAATTGTTTTGTTTGATTAAATTTTGATGGAATGAGATGAATTGTAGGATAAACCCTTACAATTTAATTGTAAACGTTGAGCACAACTTTCTATGTATCTTGGCTAGAATGTAATTTATTTATGGAAGTATATTAGGAGATACATCTGTGTTAAATATAATATTATTTCGAATAATGTGCTAGAAATCCCTACCAGATATGCGATTCATATACATCTAGATATTTAGTTTGCATATGAATTATAGACTGTGAAAAGACTAAAGAAAAATTTGAAAGTAAATATGATATTTACATATACATATATATGTACAGACATATCTCCGTAGGTCATCATTTTAATTCTGATCAAATTGTTATATTGATTTATTACTGTGGGAATGAAGTAAATTATAGTATAATTCTTACTGTTTTATTGTACCCCTTGAGTTAGAAATTTCTGGAAGTAAACTTGAAAACTTAGATTTATACATACATATATTGTTATAGGATAAATACACAGGCTATAATAAATAACTATGATGATCAGGCTGTGTAAATGGAGTTCAAGACTGGGAATGATTACATACAATAGGAAGTAACTATGGATACAATTATATATATATATATATATATATATATATATATATTTGACTATACCAAAATTTCAGACTCTTTTAAATACCTATTGGGTGCATTCCACCAGATGCCATTAATATAAAGAAAAATGAATAGTTCAGACAGTCACGAACGAAGTTATGAAACAAAATGATACAATAGAAAAACTAAATGAAGTGAAGGATATACATTCTGGAACCATATAATTTGATATGCATAGACCTACTTCAGTAATAGTCAAAATGGCATAGCTATAGGAATAAATAAAGGAATCATTTGAATTTTCTCTATAAAGTTCAAAGTAGACCCATAAGGGGGTACATAATAGAATTACTCTTCACAGGTACACATTGCTACCCATTCCATAATTCTATGTAAAACATATCTATTATACCGAAAACAAAGAATTGACTGATTGAGTTTCCATCTAAGTCGACTATACAATCATGAGCAATGATATAGTCCTATTCATTAATATTACACAACATCAAGATTTGGTCCTTATGTCCTTCCTTTGAAACTGAAGATACATAGATAAATAATCGACCATCTTTATGAACCTGAACAATTCACCCACAATGATAACATTCTAGAATAGAATTGTATCATTCCTTAGAAACCTAGGGCACTCTCTTAAGAGTGGTAAAATGAAACCCGAATACATTTTCGTGCGCATGGCATGGTCCTGAATCTAGAATTTTGAAGGGTCAAAGTCCCTGTAAGGAAAACATAAATTCATCATTAGTAATTAATCAACAAAAGTTAAACAAGGGTAACTTTCAATAGAATGATTTAAGAAAGGAATTTTTTTATAGAGTTTCACTTAACTTGTGAATTGGGAACCTTGATGTCCTTTTCCCATTTTTGTTTTGGTTGAGAAGATGCCCCAGGCTGAAGGGGAAGGTGGACCAAGAATTTCCTGATGGGTACCCTCACAACAATAGCGTCCCATTATTAGATTGGCTACCAAATCATCTAAATCAAACCTTTCACGAAATTAAATAAATAAACAACAATAACATTGCAAATCTGAACTGCAAGGGTTCATGCGGTATGTGTAGGCTGAATGCATGAATCAAGTTAGAGTATCAATTTAAATATTTCATGCCGAAGAGAATGCATCGCTCAAAATGTAAACAGAAAGTTAGATGCTATATGCCAAATACATTTATCAAAGTCTACACATTGATTGACTATCTGTGCTAAAGAGAATGCATTGCGCGAAGTTTAAATACAGAGTTAATATTTATGCCGAATACTAGGCTTCAAATGTTATTTTCCAAAAATAGATAAGGATATTAATAGAATGAAAGACATTAACCCCAAATTTGATTACAGACTCAAATAATTGCATGCTGCAGGGTGCTTCTTAACGAATTATTCGGTGCACAAAACCCCACTTTATATATATAGATATATGCTAAATGGAAAATACAATAATCTTTTAAAAGAAATTACAGTCGTAAGAGTCAACTAGTGGTTTGGAAGAACCTACAGAATGGTGGACTCCTAAGAAAAACTCAGTACAACAATACCAAACAAAGCCAAATAAATGTTATAATATCTTATCGAAAAGAAATTGATATCACCTGAACAGAGTATAACATGCAACACACATGGTAGGTTTTACCCTGCTAAGTCAACTTTCTGGACTAGAACTCTGACTCAATCTCACAGAGACCCAACACTCGGTCACAATGCATAAAGATAGGGGAAACCCATAAAAGAGAGTAGAGGGATGACAACAAACCCTATGAGTAAAATCTATATATGTTAACCCTGATAAAATGCTTGTGCAATATCATTGAAGTCGGAAACAAGAAGCAAAACATCGAGAATTTTCAGAAAGGTTTTAGAACAAAACAATAGAGAAGTATCCTTACCTGGTTCAAGGAGGGCGACCAGTTAGCATTTCAGTTATCTTTTTTTTTTTGCCAGGACAAATCTTCTCCACAACATATACACCAGATCAACTCTCCAGAGTCATCTTTGGAGAAGTTACGTAGAGTGACAAAGCCAAAAGGAGGGAACAAAACCTAATTAGACCCTTTCGGAAGCAAAGTGAGGAAACAATTAATGAACCCATATCTTGCCATGTGACTCTTGGGAGGTGGCCTACTCTGCACTGGACATGAAGGCCAGACGAAAGGCCTCGGAAGGGACCCTGTGAAGACCCCCATTAAGTGACTGTACAGGGGTTCAATGCGACCCTGACAATCACACTTTCATTTCCCATGCTGAGTTAATGCAAAGGAGGGCGATGTTTCGAGACTTTAAATTGTAACTATCGAAGTTAATGTCTCATTTCAGTTAGAGTGTAACGATCGGTCGAATTATCGTTACACAACTCGTAAATGAAGGAGGTTACTCTTGGACTCCAACGATATACGACCAACTCCTTTAACGTTAAAATGGACCAGGAACTAAACTCGCCCAATCTTTCTTTTTTGGCCAAACTAAGACTAAAATCCTAAAGTCACATCTATAGTAAGACTGTGTCTTGTGTCACGAAAATTATTTGCATGCTGGGACCCCTTTATTTCATGTGACCTGGTATATTTTTTTATACACATTAATACTATCAGGAAGAACGCGATTTCATAAAGACTTTGGGGAGATACCCAACTGAAACTTTCATATCCAAGAAATATAAATTATGAAAGGCCTTAAGGGTATAAATCGTGATATATATAAATATATGTAAAAACATATATAAAGGGATTTAATAATTAGAAGATTATATATATATATATATATATATATATATATATATATATATATATATGTAGGTGTATCTATATATATAGATACTAGAATGTAATTTGAAACAAGTAGGGACATTTTGGAATACTATTAATACTTTCCACTGATGATAGAAATGTCAAGGAATTCGAGAGGCTAGGATTGGTAAGGCCATCCCTAGATATACATATGACTACTATGTAAGATGAGTGGCTTCAAGAATATAAACAAGATAGAGAACATAAGCCCTGCAAGAGTTGAATAGAGACGATGTCTGCACTTTTAACTTGTCCATACGTCTTTTGAATCTGTTGATTGTAAAGAAAGAGAGATAATGTCCCTAACATTTTTTTTTTTTTTGGTAATTTTGGGGATCATTACAGGTTCCCAGGCCTTGGTCACATGGTCTCTTGGGAAATCTTGTGGGTTAAGTAGAAATCCCCTTTTCAGCAATGGGGTTAAGGACATCGGCATGAGCCCTCGGTTAGATGGGTGGATAGTCTAAAGGGAAAACACCCTTCTACCACAAAGATGAACTTGACATTCCAGCTAAGGCGAATTCAAAGGATCGAAAGGACTTAGTTGTTTTCGTTACTCCTACCTCGACTCTCCTGCAGACTCACATCTCATGACTCTCTAGCAACTAAACTGGGATAAATCAAAGATCATATAGATATAACAATTTACAAAAAGCAAAGAGCATTTCTAATAACTGTTCAAATACTAAAATACTTAATCATAAACACAGTGATTTCATCATCACATCCAATATATTACACAGAGTATGAAAATACGTGTTAGAACCCGAAAACGTGAAGCAACTGCTGAAAGGGGTGCATGTTTCCTCCCAACCATAGGCACAACCACTCCTAACGAATTTACCACTGGCCACCCATGAGCTAGATCATGATGCTTTGAGAGAGATTCTTTCTCTTTTATCCACGACAGTCAAGGACGAAGTTTACTCTCCTCCTCCCACAAGAAATTGGCAACTGGTTTTCTCTACTCCAAGCAAGGAGGTCTGCAGGAGTACTTCATCAGTCACTCATCAGCCTCGTTTATCAGCTTGTAGCCAAACCCTACATGTGGCTTCTTTTAGCCAAAACGATCTTACTGCTAAACTTTTCCTCTCAACTCCAAAATCGAAGTATGGTTCCCTTCTCTTCTTGGGAGAGTGTTTTCTCAACTCTGCTATTTTGTCGATCTGTCTCTGTCCCCGAATTACCTCCTTTTTTACCTTCCTCAGCAAGGTTGCGTGGGTTCGAATCCCAATTCGTGGTCAGGCCTGGAAGCCTTACAGATGGGTACCCTGGCCCATCTCCTCATTAACTCTTGAGGATGGCTTTCCAGCTACTAGCTTGATTGGTAATTCATTTCTGAGTCAGAGGACTGTTGAGAAATTACCCCAGTAGGTATTGGTCTGGTGAGGGTCATCTCAACCATTTTTGGTTTTCCTTACCATCTCCATCATAGCATCCATGGTCTATCTTGGAAACCCCCCTCCCTTCAGTAGTTGTGCAACACATATCAAATTTCTATTAATAACGGAAAATTCATACATTGACCCTTTTATACAAGGGTTCATCAAATCAAACATTCACACATATTTAGTCTGCCATAATCTCTTGGCCAATTATATTTATATTTATAAAGTGGAGGGGGAAAACAAGGATATTACAGGTATTGAGCCTTTAATCAAGCTTCTTTTTGCTTCCCTTCCCCCTTCTCTACATTTGTAAGCTCAGGAACAACAACAGTTTGAGTATGGCTCGTCATTGAAAAAAGAAGCGAAAAAGTTTCCTTGTGGGGCACCATGACAAGGAAGCTTAATCGTCCATAGGTCATGGACATCCCGCAAGAGCAAAGAAAGATGCCCATGCTGCAAGAACTTGGTTCTGGGATCTTTGTTCGATGGAGGAAATTCAATCCGCAGAAGCCATGAAGACCCGATTTAAGACCCGATTTAAGAAACATCGCAAGGTAACCTCAGAGCAGGAAATTATAGTGGAGACAATGAAGTGCGTGCAAGACCCAGTGCATTCCCGTATCTGGGACACTCGTTATTTTAGGATGATGGAAATGTACTGGATGGGGCAGGCCATGGTAGGGCAAGTTCTCAACAATACCTAGGAAGACCACGACGATCTTCTGAGGGCCATTCATATCCTCGACAGTAAATTTGAGCTCTATTATAGGTCGCAACATAAAATTCACGTCACTCAGACCGACAATAATCTGGACCAGAAAGAGAATGGCGCAATTGAACCGAGCCCCCCGGGCTCGCTCAATTTCCCTATCATGGTGGACAACGACTAGGATGAGGAACCCCCACAATTTCAGGAGCGCGTGCCAAAGGCCGACGACAAACACTAGGTTAAGAAGGAGCTTCGACGCCAGGACATGGACTCCCTCTTCTCGGATGACCACTTAGGTTGATGGTTCTATTCAAATTTTCCTAGCTAGCCCTCTATACTTGCAGACCTTTTTTGTTATTGGCTTAGTTTAGTTTTACCTCTGGTCAATGTAATTTAGGTTGTGGCCATAGTAATCATAGGCCTGTTTTTGAAACTTTGAATGAAACTCGGTAAAATCTGTGGTTTGGCCTGGGACTCAACAAGAATTCAGGGTCTTGTTTCATCTTTTTGGCAGAGCCCTGTCGAGATTTTTGTATTATATTTGTGATATTATAGAAGTTTTTCTCCCTTTTTAGCTTAAAAAAAGAAGACAATTACATTGTAAGATTCTAGTAGTTGTCCTAAAACATTTAGACTACCTATGAGAGAAAAACTATATTACACAAAATGTTGTTATTATTTTCAACCATTTATTCTATACAAAATGTTGTTATGTTAATATTATTTTCAACCATTTGTTCTGAGTGATTGTACTTCGAAAATCGATTCAAACTTAGAACATTTAGACTACCCGGATTCAAACTTAGAACATTTAGACTACCCTATGAGAGAAAAACTATACTACACAAAATTTTGTTATGTTAATATTATTTTCAACCATTTGTGAGTTATGGTACTTCGAAAATCGATTCAGGACAGTAAGAAAACGACATCAACATACAGGAGTGCTTACTTCGAAAATCGATTCAGGACAGTAAGAAAACGACATCAACATACAGGAGTGCTTCTGTGGTGCAGGTTGGAATCAAAAGAACAAACCAAACGGACGCACAGGGGATTAATCATCCGGATATTTCGCTGCTTGTGGGTTCGATTAAATCAACTGTAAACTTTGCTTCTTATGCGTTCAATTCACAGAACGTACAATCGTCTTACGTTCGGGAATTTAATATTCATCACTTATTTGCTAATACTCTCAAATTCTCAATTATGTAGTGTGAACGGTCGGATCCCAATTACGCGCCGAATGGGAAGCAGGACCAATCGTACTACAGCGTATACAGTGTGAACGGGCGGATCCCAATTACGGCGCCGAATCGAAAGCAGGGCCAATCGTACTACAACGTGCAGGAACATTAATCACTTGGTTTAAGATTTCTTTGTTTTATGTTATCTAAAGCGTTGAATATGTTTTGGATTTTTTCTGATTGAATTCAATGATATTGATTTTGATTTGATTGTTTTTTAGATTTTAATAGTAAATCTGTGCAGGGAGGGTTTTTAGCAGTAAAAATTTCTTTGTTTTATGTTATTTAAAGCGTTAATATGTTTTGGATTTATTCTGATTGAATTCAATGATATTGATTTTGATTTGACTGTTTTTTAGATTTGAATAGTGAGTTTTTTAGATTTTAATAGTCAAATCTGTGCAGGGAGGGTTTTTAGCAATCAAAAGGAGTGTTTTTTTTCCACAATAAGAAACACTAAGGAAGTCTGAAACATTAATTTGAAATCTACTTTGATTGTGACTTTAAAATTAATTTATTATTTATATTATTATATGATTAAGTGTATATAAATTCAAAATTTTTCATATAAAATCAAAATAATAAACTAATGAATATTTTAAAATAGATTAAAATTCTTAAAAACTAATAATCTATATATTAAATGTATTATAAAATGAAAATAAGTCAAATCATAACCAGTCAATTGGGTGTAGCTTGGATGGTTGTGAGGAATAAATGTTATCCTCCGTACCCAAATTCAATTCTCATAATGACATGAATAAAGCTCATAATGAGTATGTTGT
>JASDQU010790186.1:23411-40567 GCA_032191745.1 Picea mariana | reverse complement strand
TTTGGATTCCTTAGTCCTACTTTTGAAAATAAAGATTTTATTTTATTTCATTATTTTACTTGGAAATAATGGAGCAAGAGATAGTTACGTAGACAAATTCTACTAGTGTTTAATGCAAATCTTATTTTTTCTGGTGTTTGTTGTAGCTGCCTATTCCTATATTATGATATCATCTATATTCAATCAATAATAGATTGTGAGCATAGCCTCACTTGAGTGGTTTTCTCATAATTCTAAGTTGGTATCAGAGATGTGTTGGAGATCCGAGAGAACCAACTCCTTGAAGCGAGATCCATAGTGCAAGATCTCGAATTGATTTGGTAGAAAAATCATTAACACCCCATGCAGTGTTAGAGGAGCATCGATGCTCTCACACTTGCAAAATGAAAAATTTCGGAGGCCTCACACTCCCATTGTATGCAACTAAGAGTACTAGGGAACTAACGCTCCCCCTTCCTCTCTCCAGGAGCACTCAGAGCTCTGAATCGCACTCCCCCTGTCATATTAGAGGAGTGCTAACGCTCCCCTTAGTGAGTCTGAGGAGCACCGACCGTTTGTGGGAAGCATGAGTCTTCTGGAGAAGGGTCACAATCCCTTTGCACGAGAGCAGTCGGATGATCACATCATTGAAAAAGGGCTGCACAGAGTTAGGTTTAAGGTCTATGCACTATTTCACGATTTCCTCCTCCTTGATTGTCACGTAAATGGGCTTGCTGGAATCAACTCCATTGTATTTTACCAGCTCCTCTTCGGTGAACTCCGATTTCCTTGTGCACGACTTTTTATTTTAAGAAGGGATTAGTGGACGCCATGATTTGCATGAGTTTGAAGCATGAGTTTTTGGAGCATTGAAAAAGGGTTCCACAATTTCTTATGCAAATGATGGAGATGTTAAAATCAAATATAGTTTTATAAATCATGAGGTGGAGTTMTGATTTAAAGGTGGATATATGTGTATTAAAAAAAAAKGTTTTCTTTTAAGGAATTTATATTTTTTATACATAAATTGGTGTTAAGGTTTTTTTTTAATGGTTTTCTTATATTTCTTTTAAGAAAGCTGAGAGCCAAGGTAGAGACGGATTGGTGGATCCAAAGGCAGAGCGACAGACTGCTCAACACAGGAGAAAATTGATGAAAGTTGAAAATTCTTGGTGATTCACCGCCTTTAGGATTGAAGTGTGTTTGGTGATACAAGGATCCATTGTTTTTGTTGGATGAGTAGACACTTGCAGAGATAGCGAATCCGCTAGCAGAGACCTACCTCAACAAAGACAACAAATTAGATGGCTTGAATTTTATTAACTAGAAATTCAAAATGTAGACCCTGATGGAAGGGTATGGTGTTTGGACGATTGCAAAGGGAGATGAAGCAAAACTAGATGTGGTTGTAGGTGCGATAGTAGCACAGATCCAAGATTGGGATAAGCACAAAAACAAGGCCAAGGTATTGTTGCATATGTCTATTAAAGATAGCAACACAAATCATATTATGTTCCTGAAAACTAAATTGCTAGGCATTAAGATGGATGGAAATGAATCTGCTAGTTCATTTTTGGGTCACATTAAAGAGGTGAAAGACAAGCTAGGAAATATAGGGGAAACAGTTTCCAGCACCGATCTTGTCACTATTACCTTAAATGGTATTCTAGAATATTATTAGATGTTCAAAAMAGGTCTCGCAGCAAGGGAGAAACCTCCTACTTTTGAAGAATTGACAGCTATTTTGTTGCAAGAGGAAGAGAGGCGCTCAAATTTGAAGCCTCAGAATAAATATTTGGCACTGTGGTCAAAAAAGAGATCCACAAGAGGGAGATTAGGAGAAAGAGGCAGAGGAGRCACTTCATCACAAATAGTACAATCTCCAAGGCCGAATCAAGGTATGCCCTCTAACAAGAATGAGTCAAAGAGTTGTTTTTATTGTGGTCGACTTGGACATCTTATTAGAGACTATCATAAGAAGAAGAGTGATGAGGCTAGGAATAAACCTAGAAAAAATTTAGGTCATTATGTAGAAGAATATTCAAATCATGATCTCAGATTGTTTATTGCTAGTGATGATAATGGTGAACCCCCGAATTTTGATTCATGGGATCTTAGACTCTTTGTGTCAAATGCTGCTTTGTCTGGTGAAACAGATGATGTTGATACCAAGTTTGTGGATCCCGAGTCATCAATACATATGTCATGCAATAAGAAGTGGTATACTAATTTTTAAGAAACATAGAATGGTGTCGGCATATATCTTGGAGATGACCGCGCTCATCAGATCAAGGGATACATAGACATTCTAGTAACATTGTCGAATGGTTTTGTTTGTCACATTCACAATGTTGTGTATGTTCCAGGGATAAAGAAAAATTTGATCTTTGTGTCCACCATTACAGATTAGAACTTGAAGGTTGAATTCTTCAATAATTATTGCATAGTGAAGGATCTTCTGGACCAATACATAACTGTTGCAACGAGAGTCAGAGCAGGAGGACTATACAAGCTTAATGTTACCAACAAAGAAAATCACACACTGACTACTGAAACTATGCCAACAGAGAGTCTTTGGCATCAAAGGTATTGCCATATCAATCATCATGACTTATCGTTATTATAGAAACAAAATATGGTTGAAGGAATTCCCATGTTAAAGAATGCAAATGTTGCTTGTGAAGGATGTGCATTAAGAAAGATGCACAGAGATGAATTCCCCTCTAATCATGATAGGAAAAAGAGAGATGTGTTAGATCTTGTGCATACCGATGTTTTTGGACCTATGAAGACTAGGTCTTTAGGAGGTGCATTTTACTTTCTGTTATTTATTTATGATTGCAATTTAAGGAATTCAGAACCATGGTGGAAAAGCAGACAGGAAAATCCATCAAAATCCTCCATTCAGATCAAGGGAGAGAGTACAAATCAGGGGACTTCATCAAATATTGCAAAGATCATGGAATAGTAAAATAGTTTACAGTACCCCACAATCCACAACAGAATGGAGTGGATGAAAGGAAAAAAAGAAATTTGGTAGAGTCTGCACATAGTATGATGAAACGTAAGAATCTCTCGAATACATTTTGGGTTGAAGCCATAAATAGTGCAGTTTATTTAAAGAGAAAAAGTCCAACAAGGTGTCTTGATAATATTACTCCTTTCGAATACTTGTATGGTTTCAAACCCACAGTTCATAATTTGAAAGTATTTGGGTGTAAGGCTTTTGCACATATTTCAAAGGAGAATAGGAAGAAATTGGATGCTAAAGCCATTAAATGTATTTTCATAGGTTATTGTTCTAAATTCAAAGCATACAAACTGTTTGATCCTTCTACTCACAAAGTATTTGTGAGTAGAGATGTACTTTTCCATGAGCATGAAGTAGGAAATCATGACGACAATAATCATGAGGAATGGAATAGACTTCTTGATGAAGGAGTTAAAGAAAAGCAATAGCAACAACAACCACAATTGCAAAAAGAACCACCACAGCAACAACCACAACCACGGAGACAACAACAACATCAAGAAGGACTTAATGATATGGACACTTCAAGCAATGAAAGTTCACCTAGAGGTGAAGACAGATCTTCACAAAGTGGGGAGCAAGATAATCAATTGAGAAGATCTTCATGGCAGGTTTGGCTCCCTGAGAGGTATAGAGACTATGCCCTAATGAGTAGCATTTCAAATGTCATAAAACCCATGAGTTTTAATGAAGCCAATGAACATGATGAATAACGAAATGCAATGGAGGAAGAATATTATTCTATAATGAAAAACAATACTTGGGAATTGACTGAATTGCCTTAACATAAAAATCCCATTGAATGCAAATGGATATACAAAACCAAGTTTAAATGATATTGTAGTATAGAAAAATATAAGGCTAGATTGGTGGCAAAGGGGTATTCACAAACAAAAGGTATTGATTATGATGAAACATTTGCACTAGTAGCCAAATTGAATACTATTAGATTGTCAATTGCTTTAGCTACAAAGTACCATTGGAAGCTACACCAATTAGATGTTAAATCTGCATTTTTGAATGGTGAGTTAAAGGAGGAGGTTTACCTTACTCAACCTGAAGGGTTTGTGGAACATGGGAAATAACACTTAGTGTGTAAGTTAAAGAAAGCATTGTATGGACGAAAACAAGCACCTAGGTCATGGTATGAGAAGATAGACTCTTTCTTTCTTCAACAAGGTTTTATGAGGAGAAAGAGTGATCCAAATCTGTATACCAAATTTGATGAGCAGAGGTATATAATATTGATTTCCTTATATGTTTATGATTTAAAAATTATAGGAAATACAGGGAAATTAATTGATGAAATCAAGGAGCAGTTGTCACAAGTTTTTGAAATGAAAGATCTTGGTGAGTTACATTATTGTCTAGGTCTTGAAATTTGGAGAAATGCAAGACAAAATTTTGTTTGTCAGAGTAAGTATGTCAGAGAAGTACTTAAGATATTTAAAATGGATCAGTGTAAATATTCTAATGTTCCCATGCAACAAAATGTGAAACTTTCTTGTGATGATGGTTCAAAGGAGGTTAATGGCACTATGTATAGACAGATGGTGGGTATTTTGAATTATCTCACCATAACCAGACCTAATATTGCATATTGTGTGAGTGTGTTAAGTCAGTTTATGGAGAAACCTCAAGAAATCCATTGGAATGCAACAAAGGAAATACTCAGGTATCTAAAAGGAACACTTGATTATGGTATTAAATATACTGATGCATCTGATGTTGAGTTGTCAGGTTACTCAGATTTTGATTGGGCTGGCAATCCGGATGATCGAAGATCAACCACTGGATATGCGTTTGGTATTGGATCCAGGGTTGTGTCATGGAGTAGTAAAAATCAACCTACTATATCTTTGTCTTCTACTAAAGCAGAATATAAAGCTTTGTGTGCAACAACTTGTGAATTTGTTTGGTTGATAAGACTTCTTCAAGATGTTGGAGAAGAAAAAAAAGAACCTACAATGATCAAATGTGATAATCAAAGTTCAATCAAGCTGGCGAATAATCTGATTTATCATGCAAGGACAAAGCATGTTGATGCTCAGTTTCATTTTGTTAGAGAAAAGTTGCAGTCAAACGAAATAGCTCTTATGTATTGTAATACTTGTAAAAATACCGCTGATATTTTCACAAAACCTTTTGGAAAGATTAAGTTTGAGTTTTTTATTGAGATGTTAGGTGTAGAAGTCAATCCATTCTCCATTAAGGCGGGGACTTGGAAATAATGGAGCAAGAGTTAGTTACGTAGAGAAACTCTACTAGTGTTTAATCTAGATCTTATTTTTCCTATTGTTTGTTGTAACCACCTATTCCTATATTATGATGTAATCTGTCTTCAATCAATAATAGATTGTGAGCGTAGCCTCACTTGAGTGGTTTTCTCATAGTTCTAAGTATTTTTACTCAATTTCACTTGAATAAATTAATTAACAACCCAAACTCTTTGGATGCTTTTCTTGGCCTCAAAGAAAATGATTTCAATGAAAATGAGGAGGAGATGAAATACATTGGAAGTCTACAATGAAAGTTGTCTTGTCCAATATTTTGGGTTTGAGTAACCCTGCTAGAATGCATGTTGTTTGCATGTTTTTTCTTCAATTGGTGGGGTAGATTTATTATGCTTGCAAAACCTTAAAATCATTAGGTTTATGTTGAGTGCAAGCCCATGTGTTATAAGGTTGGGTTTAAGAATCATTGTGTGAAAATATGGTGAAGGCACTAAAGGGATTTCCATCCTCATCATACCAAACCCATTAGGGTGATAATTAGTTTGGGGTTGGACCCTTTCCATGGATTTCTTTAGGTATTCTTCATTTGGATGACCACATTCTTGAATTGGCCAATATGTTTATTTCAAAGGATGATAAGGAGCATGTTGTGGGATGGTGGTGGCTAGCATATGAGCTTCTAGACACCCATTGGATGGATGGTCTATGGGGGCATCAACATGGTTGAGAATCATGAAGATGAGGGTGCCTTACTTACTAGAATCACATGTGGGGATAAGGAAGCATGGTCATCCCTCAAAGTTTGACATGGTATTTATGGCCCAAAATATATGGGTGCCATGACTCTTCCAAGTTTTGGTTCACTTAGAATAATTTCCATGAAGGATAGGAATGAATATTAAAAACATGGATAGAGTTATGCACCTTATACAAAACTCAGTTTATTGTAATTCCTTTAGTGCAGGTTGATGGTTTTGGATAGAAAGAAAATTCCATCGAACCATCAAGAGATGTGGTTTATCCTCTCATGGGGTGCAGATAAGATTATTACGCATATAACCAGGTATATTATGAATGTTTCTCACTTGTAGAACCCGATCTATATAGAATGTATTAAAAAAAATTGAAATCTTCTTCCTCGACCTAATAGGGGAGATGGGTGGATTATTTCGTGGTATAATCCCATCTCCTACATGGTGTCATTTCTATGAATTTATGGTAAACATATGACATAACCAAAATTGAGTTGTAAAAGAATGTTTTGAAGAAGTATACCAAGCCCTTCAATCTAGTCCATTTGAACTTGAAAAGTTGGTGTGTGCACTGAAGCTATTCCATCTAATATAAATGGATGAAACATGTCAAGATAAGGAGATATAAATTATATATTAACAAATTTGGACAATAATTGATGAAAAAACAATGGAGACCTTTTTTAAGGTCCTTTCCATCAAGTATGATAAGGAATTATTGAAAACCCTCAAAATTGGGAGGATCATACCACTGACCAAGAAGAAATTGAGACTAGGTTTTTCATTCATTACTCAATTGTCTTCCAAGTGAAGTTAACCTTACAATAGAGGGAAATAATCATGCAAAAATGTGTGAAAGTAATATCTTATATCAAAGTGTTTAAGGAGAAGAGGAGTGCATGTGAGACCATTACCCTAGATGAGTTGAATGTTTCCCTCAAAGAGATGTCAAATGAGAAATCCTTTAAGATAGATGGTTTCCAGTGTGTGTTTTGGAAGGCCATGTGGGATTCATAAGGTCAGACCTTTTTCAAATCTACAAAGAATATATATAGAAGAGGTATCTTAGTGCTGACATCAACCAAGGATTTGTCAATATTAGACAAAGGAGGAGGATAAGAGCTTATAAATAGAAGGAAATCAAATGGTTGAACATTTCATACATATTTCTTGCTAAGAGGCTAATGTTGAGAATAAATAATATAATGCATAAGGTTGTGAGACTAGATTAGATGGGATTCATTTGAGGGTGATGCATTCTAGATAACATCATTTCCTTTTGGGAAGGCATGGAATAGGGTTGGACCTTTGGGATGGATGCTCTCTTCATTGAGATTGGATTTGAAAAATCTTATGATTAGTTGGAATGGTTCTTCATCATAGGAATTGTCAAATCCCTTAGCCTCATATCTTTCTCCATTTGAGCTTTGGAAATACTATTTGTGAAATTATTGTCCTACCTCTTCATTAATGAATATAAGTCTACGTAGGTGGGATTATGCTAGTCCATTCGACAAGGAAACACACTCACTCCATCCTTGCATTTCTTGGGTGTAGAATAATTGGTTACCTCTTGAACCATAAAGTGGCACTGGGTTTTATTAATGGTTCAACCTTCTTGAACTATATGCAATTCAATTGGTAAATGCAAAATTCACGTATGACTTATTCTTGACCATTCTTGCGGATTGTCCCTCCTTGGATAGTTTGATGGAGTTTGTTGACATCTTTTTTCTTGCTTCAAGATCCCAATATTTACTAACACAAAACCTCTTGCTACAATTAAATCCAATGCCTACTCTTATAATAGTTGGGTTCTTAGGAAAAGGCTTGTATTCAATTTGGACAAGTCCTCAATGTCATTGATATATTTTTTACATTCCATGCATATCCCAAGGATATTTCAGTTCTTATAGTGTAGAGGGTAGAGAAGAAAATTGATAAATGGTTTCCTAGGCCTTTGGCATTAGAAACAAAGTTTTAGATTTGCACCAATGTATTGGTTTCTATGCATCTTTACTACTCATCATATTGGGTCTTTTTGAATACGACATGCTAATGTTTAGAAATTGCTCTCAAAATATTCATCTAGGCTAGTACCTCTAATGGAAAATCATTTCACATAATCAATGGGACTTGTGATCCACCCACAATAAGTTGGGTGCAATTGTTATAATAAATAAGAATTTAGGTTGAGGACATCAGTGCTAAATGGGTAGACATAGAATTCAGAAAGGAGGCTTAGAAATTCATACTAAGACACTTAATTGGATAATTACATACCCTAGTAAAGAAAGGGCGGTAGAGATTCTCTTTGCTGCCTCTTTAGGTCACCCCTACTATGTCAAAGTAACTAGAGTTTTGTTATACAAAGTATTTGGAAGTTCTGGGAGGAAACTGAACCCTTCATTTCTTATAAAAACTCTCTATGAAAACATGCCTTTCCTTTAATTATCATTATCATTGGTGGTTCCCTCCTCTCTTATATGAGGGAAAAAATCTATCCCAAATGGATTGGATCTCAACCCAAAACTTGTTCATGAAGGGCATGATTCAATGTTCCAACTTCTTGTTTAATTCTCAAACTTGAATGCGATTTTCTTTCCCAGATGTCAAGAATAAGTCCAAACTGGACCTTATTGGCAAATTTATAGTGCATATGGTTCAAAGCTTAGTTCCCGAGGACATTTTTGTTCAAGTTGTGTTTGAAAGTCTCTTGCACCTAGTGGATGAATTGGAAGGGGAAAAAATGAAAACCTTCACAAAATACAAGACCAACTTTGGGGACATGTGGTTATGTCCAAATTTGATTGTGCGGGTTGGTTCAACAACTTTTGGTGGGTTTAGTTCAAGTAAAACTCTTGTTTCGTGAGACTAAGAAGACTTTGGAAGTCAACCCTAGAACAAATAAAATCAATGTTTTCCTATTTTTTGTTATGGGAGGCACATTAGTCATGAAGAAGCTTTCTTACCTAGAAATTTCAAACACATAGTGCCCCTAGAGTGGGAATGTTAAAATCCTCAAGAATATATTATGGTTATGTTCGTTGGCCAAATCTAGTTGTGCCAGGATAGGGCCTCTTTTCTAGTCATACATTCTAGCTTCCATCCCATGTGAAGTATGTCTCCTATGGGGTATGTTACCATGGTATATTAAATTCATCTCAACTTGAATCATCAAGCAATCTAAAATGATTTATTTTCCACTAAAAATAAAAAATATGGTATATTTAATAAACACCAACCTTCTTGTATGTTATTCTTGTATGCAAATTCTCTAACATATGTCATTTAATCCTTGTATATAATTGTGTGTACATGGGAAATAATAATGGATGCCAACCAAATGCAATATATTTTGGAGTTATACAATATTGTCCCTTTCGCCATGATTCAAGATTGACCTGTACCTTCCCATCCTTATTTAGCATACTCACAATAGAGTGGTCAGTACTAGAATTTCATACTAGGTAGAGAGAGGTGCGAGAAAGCACATGGTATGCCTCCTACCACTATCATGCATGGAAACTAGTTTACAATCCTTTTCCTTTCTATCTTGTAGGATCTGAAGCTTTCTTAAGATGGATATGGATGGGGGATGCTAGTTGAGGAACCTCATGATGTGACTAGTTGGCACCTTGGATGTAATGATCATGATGAGCCCCCCTTACTATAGGCATCATTGTTTAGTGTTTAATGTGTAAGGCCATAGGACTTGGGGAATCTTGAACTGTGATACCCTATTTTTCATGGTTGTATGCTCTCAAGTGTTTTCTCTTAAGGAAGCTTGGTTATTGAGTTATGAGTTTATTTTTTCTAGAGATGGTGGTGATTACATGTGCATTTAATTTATTGTATTAACGAAATACAACTCTATAAATAGTCAAAATATGTTTAAATGTATACACACACATACACAATTCAAATTTTATTATAAGTCGCAATGTATAATTTGTCTTACTCATCGGTTTTCTAAAAAATATCATTATGTATTAAATAGTTTCATAGTATTGGGTATGATTTATGTAGTGTATCTAGAGAGGTAATGGGGGGTGGGGGAGAGGTAGGGGGGGGGGGAGAAGGGCCCATAATGATAATAGTGGAGGCCAATCAATATAATGTGGACTAGGTCCTCTATATTATTAGATAAGGCCCACTATGGTAGTTAGATATATTAGTGTGAAAATATTAATAAATGTAAGAGGACTTATTACAAGGTTCCACTTATAAAAGGTTCCTCCTCTATAATGTTCTTAGATAGTAGGTAGAAATATATAAAATAGGTATGAGCAATGTAATGGTGAATTCAAGAAGAAGTATTGTATTTGGAGAGACAGCTCATTAGGAGGTTTTCCCCTCAAAGAGGCAAGTGAACATGAGTGGATCCCTTCCGTAATAGGATCTATTGTACGTTTTTTCCATACCTCAATGGTTTATATAATAATGAATGAGGTTTTTGCTACATTGTTATCTAACTATTTGTGGTGATTTTATTATTAAGATCTTTGGTACTTAAGAAGTGGTGTCAGAGCACTTTCTTCGGCCACAAAAAGGGGTGAATTTGTTTTCTCTATTTTCGAAGATATTTTTGTTGGTGTTTTCATGATTCTCAGACCATTATAGTTACTTCCTTATGATATTAAAAATATTTTACATTATGCCACAATTATCATAAAAAAAAATATACACTGAAAATATCAACTATAACAATGCATCGAAAATAATAAGATCTAAAAATACTAACCATGCATAATAGACACAAAATACACACGATTTGTCTTAGGAAAACCCAAACTTGAGATAAAAACCCAACAAATGTTTCTCTAGAAGAATACATTCAGGGATATTACCAATATACCTCCATCAAGCACATAATACCATACAGAGTTTCCACCCCAAGTCTAGCACCTCTCCAAGAGCTAGCACATAAGTTATATAACCAAGAAATATCAAGAGAGATGCTAGTACCTTCAATATAACCTCCAAGATTCCCCCAAATACTTTTGTTAGCTGGAGCTAACACTTCTCCAATCTTGTGCCTTAGATAAGAGAGTGAGAGTAAATGTGTCAAAGTGAAATGAATCATTCTTTATTTGTACTTGTTCCAGCACCTTTAATTTTCTTGCGAGGGTCGACTTGTCACTTTTCATTTAGTAATATTTTTCTTCAATAATTCACTGGGGAGCACTGATTCTTCTATCTTCTAGGGTCTTCTGTAATGGTTTCTTGAATTTTTCCTTGGAGAACGACTGCCTAAAGTTGCAAAAAATCCAACACTACCTCTCAATAAGGGAGACATTCTCCATACTTTGATTTCTTCTATCATAGAAATGTTTCTTCAAGAGTCATGTTGATGTGCCATATTTGCACATACATTCTGTCTTGAAATATGCATGTGATAGCATCTTGAGTCCATACACTCCTTGTCTGGAGAAGGACTACACCTTTKCCATTCACCACTATCAAAGCCCTATGAGTGAATGAGTCATTACCCTTGGTCATATCAGCACTAACATATCCTGGTACAAGACCAATCTAGGAGAATGTCTGCCTGATGCTTATCTARGCCACTCACCACCAGCAAAGCCCCATGGATGAGTGAATTASTCTCCTTTGGTCATATCACACTAGCATAACCCTTTGCATGATTAATATAGGAATAATGCCTACCCAGACCTAGATAAAATCAACATACGTCAGCCAATCACCACTAGCATATACTTGTGAGTCAATGAGTCATTCTCCCCTTGGTCATATCAACACTAGCATAGCTTCATGCAGGACCAATATGGGGGAATGTTTTCTCAATGTTGAAACATCAACACTCATCACTAGCCAAATCAACATGAATAATATTATCTATCATCCTCCTCAGCCAAGCCAACAAGGCCACTCTGAGAGGATATCTGTAATTTTCTCATCTGTGGATAACTATTGGAGCCTCATTGATCCCTTTTGTACCATGTCTCAGATGAAGTATTGAAAAAATATTATGAATTTGCACCAATTCATGACTTATGATACTGGTGGTGACATACTTCATCTTTGTTGTATTGAGTGTTGTATAATCCTTCTTCCATCTTATCTTGGAAATCATAATTGATTCTGAGATGAAGCAACAGCCTGAGGTGCTCAATTTGTCTACTGCACTCKTTGCTCAATCATAATATGTATATATATATAGCCTTACCTAATCACCYGAGACAAACCATATCAAAATTTACAATTCTTTTCTTCCACCTACTAGAATGTCTTTGGCTTCAACCAAATACTGGCTTAGGGTGCTCACTGCATAGAAAATATTTGGCTTGACATCAAGGAMCCAATMTACTTCTTGTACATCATGGGATCCACCAAATATGAATCTGAAGTAGAATCACTTAACTTCTTCATATTTGTCTCCATGGACTTACAGTACATCATATCAAACCTCATTATTATSCCCTGATCGAGGAATATCTCATCTGATATTTGTCACACCTCCAATCCCATAGTACATCTCGAAAATATTCTTCATCTCAAAATCTGAGGTCAAATCCCTCTTACATAAAAAGGGCTATTCTTCTCTAGATAATCAACATATATCAAAGAATCATCATCAACAACATTGTAGCAAATTTTGGATCCGCATCGCCCCCATGATTATCAAGTATCCATCGATCCTTGGGTACCATGCTCTAGGTATTTGCAAGGCTTACTTCAATATGAAAACATGGGACTCCTTCTCATGTAACACAAAGCCTCAATATTGTTCTATGTATGCTTCTCTCTCAATCACACAATTTTAGGAACATGATATTTACATCCATCTGATGTAATCTTCATCTATCACTAAATCAAGAGTAATGATAATCCTGGCGAATGGAGAAAATGTTTGGATTAATATCTCTTCTCCCTCTAGATGTAGTAATACCTCCCTTTCTGGGAATATCTTTACATACACTTGAGCTACTGCCACATATTATCCCTCTGCATCACATGATAGAAACATTGATATACTCAAATCTGACTGATTGGATACGTCCATAGTCATCGAAACTGTCTCTGCCAACTAGTTTGGTTTCTATTTCTAGTGGTCATTTAACTCTCTATTTGAGCCAAGTGACTCCTTCTAAGCCTGGAATCCCTCTGAGTCTCCACAAACTTACTGAATGATGAGAAGTATGGGTTCTTGTACAAGGGATAATGGACCGTCTAAAAAAAATAAGGGTTCTTGTATCGAGGATAATGATCATTCTATAAAATATGGCCTGCCGAATCATGGATAATAACCAAGAATAAAATATAAGCTTGGCCTCTTAAATCAGGGATAATAACCAAGATAATATATGGTTCAATTACAAGATAAAAAATGGGCTCTCATCATGGCTGGAAATATCTTCACGGTAACCAGTCATGTGCTTGGAAGCACCACTGTATTCAACCATGGTAACATGCCCAGAACAAGGAAAAACCACAAGAACATCTCCTAAAAGAGATCATTTTCATATTGCAACTAAGTGCATCATTAGTACTAAACAATGAACATTTGCATAATTATCATAACAGTGTTCAAGTACTACCAAAAAAATTTAGTTCCATGACATAAAAATACTACCTAGTAGTAATAGGCCTCTAAAGGATCATTTTCATCTTGCAACTAAGTGCATCATTAGTACTAAACAATGAAAATTTACATAATTATCACAGCAATGTTCAAGTACTACCAAATATTTTTAGTTCTATGACATAAAAATACTACCTAGTAGTAATAGGCCTCTAAAGGATACTTTCATAGCTACAACATTTTTGAGATGCAACAACTATTAAACAAATCATAATACATTAATCAAACCTGGAACTTGGAGTATTAAATTCTAGGGAGGGTGCAATGTTACTCTCAATGTACTAAATCCAAGATTACTGCATGGACAAGGTCTCTTGCATATCCCCTTCCAACACACTCATGCTTTCCTAGACGATGTAACTTGAAAACAATATACAAGTTCATACCTTTGAAATTTGTAGCACCATCCAACTTGTCTTCTAGTATGAAACTAGATAAATAGTATCTTGATAAAAGAAGTTTAGAAAATTGAATTAGAAGGTTCGATGATTTAGAAGACTATCAACACGCTTGAAAAATCCCTAAAATTTCAACTTGACCAAAAAATCAATCTTTGACCAAAGAGCTCAACTATTGACTTTGACAAAAAAATCAAACTTGATGTTTTGGTAAAATGATAGCAACAATAAGTGCGCTAGGTCAGGGTGAGTTGGTTTATGCATATATTTCTCCCAACGACCTTCAATAAGTGCTCAACGAGATTTACAAAGTTTTACTATAGCTGTTGCAGTGACAACTAAAAGAAAATTGTGTTGCGACAATATTTCAACTAGCTCTGAAACCATGTTGGTGTTTTCATGATTGTCAGACCTTGATAGTTATTTCCTTAAGATATTAAACATGTTATACATTATCATGCCATAATTATCATAGAATAACTATACTATGAAAATATGAACTATAAAAATGTAGTGGAAATAATAAGATCTAGAAATACTAACCATGAACAATAGACACAAAATACATAAGATTTATCCTGGGAAAACTCGAACTCCGGAGAAAAACCCACCAAAATTGTCTCTAGAAGAATACAATCCAAGATATTACCAGTATACTTCCGTTAAGCACAAAATACAATACATATTGTCCATCCCAAGTCTAGCGCCTCTCCAAGAGTGAGCGCATAAGTTCTATGACCAAGAAATACCAAGAGAGAGGCTAGCACCTTTAAGATAACCTCCAAGATTCCCCCAATGAATTTTGTTAGCTACAACTAGAACTTCTCCAAACTTGCACCTTAGATGAGATACCGAGAGTGAATGCATCAAAATGAAATGGATCCTTCTTTATTTATACTTGTTCCAACACCTTTAATTTTTCTTCGAAGGACGACTTGTCACTTTTCCTTTAATAATAGTTTTCTTCAATAATTCACTGGGGTTGACTTCTTCTTCTATCTTCTAGGGTCTTCTGTAATGGTTTCTTGAATTTTTCCTTGTAGAATGACTACCCGAAGTTTCCAAAAACTCCAATAGTCCCTCTCAATGAGGGCACCATTGTCCATACTTGGATTTCTTCTGTCATAGAAAAGTGTCTTCATGATTCATGTTGATGTGCCATATCCACACATGCATTCCATCCCAAAATATGCATGTGATAGCATATCTAGTCCATCCAATCCTTTTCAGGAGAAGCACTACACCTAGGACATTCACCACTAGCAAATCCCCATGAGTGAATGAGTCATTACCCTTGGTCATATCAACACTAGCATAGGCTCGTGTATGACCAATATGGGATAATGTTTGCCTGATGCTTACCTATGCCACTCACCAGTAGAAAATACCTTTGGATGAGTGAATCACTCTCCTTTGAACATATTAGCACTTACATAGCCTTGTGCATGATCAATCTAGGAACAATATTTTCTCGAACCTGGAGAAAATCAACATACCTCAACCATTCACCACTAGAAGAGCCCCGTGAGTGAGTGATTCATTCTCCCCTTAGTCATATCAACCCCATGAGGGAATGATTCATTCTCCCCTTAGTCATATAAACACTAGCATAGCCCCATGCATGAAAAATATGGGGGAATTTATACCCAAAGTTGAAACATCAAAACTCATCACTATCCAAATTAGAATGGCTAATCTTGTGTATCATCCTCCTCAACCAATTTAGCATGGCCACTCAAGGAGTATATTTGCAATATGCTCATCTTTGTATAAGTACTAGAGCCTCACTACTCCCTTCTATACCATGTATCAGATTAATTCTTGAAGAATCTTTTGAAGTTGCACCACTTCATGGCTTGCGATATTGGCTATGACATACTCCATCTCTATTGTATTGAGTGCTACAGAAGCCTCCTTCTAGCTTATACCAGAAATCATATCTAATCCCAAGCTGAAGCAACACCGTGAGGTGCTAAATATGTCTACTTCACTCTCTACTCAATAAGAATCTATATATCTAACATAGTTACCAACTTAACAAGAACTCTACAAAGTTCTCGTTTTCTTGGGGGTGAAGTTTTTTACTTCGTTTTTTAAAATGGTGCTACTGGTAGCAACCCCCTCCCTTTTTAGGTAGTTTTTTGATATTTTAAATTTTTCAATAGATAACGTTTCCACTTTTTTTTTTTAAATGCTTGTTTCTCATTTATTTTTAAATTGTTCAATTTTTTTATTTTTTATTTCTCAACATTGTTTTTTCATCTATTTTCAAACTTTTCTATTTTTTTTTTTGTTCAATGGTGTTTTTAATCATGTTTCCATGCTTCATCCAATGTTAAAAATGTTGTACACTATTTGTTTTTTTTTTGAATTAATACTTTTCATATAATTATATGTCCTTAATTAATTTATGGTTCCATACTTTTTAAATATAGTGGAAAATATCATTTTAACACATTTTTTTACCTTTACTTCAATACATAGAAAATAGTTGTAGTTAAATAACACTATTTTAAAATATTTATCAAAAATATATAATACATCTTTTTTGGATCAATTAAAAACTAAAAAGAACAAAGAAAACAAAAATCATTGAAATTAAAAAAAACTAACATTTTAGAAACAAAATTATATTAAAAAAACAATTGAAGAAAAAACTAAAAAGTAAGAGAAAAATAGAAAAAATTAAGAAAAAGGTAAAAAAAATTATAGTCCAAAAAAACTTTAAAAACTTGAAAAGAACACAAAACAATTGAAAACATATAAAAAAACCCCAAATTAAAAAACCTAAAATAAAAACTTTAATACAAAATTAACAAAAATACGTTTAAAAAACCTAAAAATTACAACAAAAAACTAAAATTTATATAAAAATACTTAAAACTTATATAGATACATATAATAGAAAGTTTTTTTTTTTTTTTTTAATTTGTAAATGAAATCTAGTGTTTTAATTTTATTTTCAAAATGTTTTTTTGTTAATTTTTTTTTTAATTAAATTTGGGTTTTGAACATATTTTTTTAAATGTGTTTTTGTTTTCATTAAAAAATATATTTTTTGAAAATTTTATCCTTTCAATTTACTTATTTTTAGATGTAAATTTAAGAAAAAAAAGTTAGTAAATAAATTTTCAAGTGACCATTTAGGATCCAATT
>JASDQU010790186.1:0-23331 GCA_032191745.1 Picea mariana | reverse complement strand
AATGTATTTTTGTTTTCATTAAAAAATATATTTTTTGAAAATTTTATCCTTTCAATTTACTTATTTTTAGATGTAAATTTAAGAAAAAAAAGTTAGTAAATAAATTTTCAAGTGACCATTTAGGATCCAATTTTGGGTTTTTTATTTGTGTAGGGATTTGTTGTCAAGACCAGATTCAACTAGGTCATAATTAGCTACACTTTTAGCGTCTAGAAAAAACATTCTTCTTTAGGTAGCGTCACATTTTTATTTAGGTGTTGATTTTAAGGTTTTTCTAAGCAACAACTATTTTAGGAGTCGTTTGAGGGATTTGAGAACCACCAAACGACAATATAGTGTAAGGAGGTGCAATGCCCCCAAGCCCAATACTAGAATTAGGACCAATAGCTAGGATGTCACTTGAAAAATGCGAAGTAAAGTTTGACATACAATAGGAAAAAGGACTAGAAGCCATAGGGATGGATTGAACAGTATATCCCGGTAAGCGACCAAGAGACCCAAAAGGGTTCGAGGCGGTAGATTGAGAATTCACTATAGGCTGAGCCATAGTAATGATAGGTGCCTCCAGTACTACAACCGTTGAGGCTGTAGGAGTCGAAGGGGTGCCATTAACTATAGTGGGTGATGGAGTCGAAGGGTTCTCAGTGTTCTGAAGACCAGGTTCAGTACTCATCCTTATAGAATCACCAGTCTGAAAAGTGGATGTTTGTGTACCATGCCTAATAACTCTACGCCTTTTATAAGGAAAAGACTCAAAATCTAGTGGTAACTGTAACAAGCAACGTGACCGACGGGGATGCTGGTCCGACTCCATGATGACTTAAGACTCTAAAGACCAAAAATAAATCCTAAGGCCAACTAGTAATCAAAGAGAACACCAAAAGTCAAAAGACCAATATGCACACAAACGGGGTAAAGTGGCTGAGAGTGGCCTCCCACACTAAAGAAGGTATGTCTCACCCAAGAGGGGCTTGAGACTCTCTGCTAAAGATCAAAGGTAACAAAATCAGTTATAATGGCCCTCGTGGGCTTAACAACCAGTTGGTTAGATCCCCCCTGGAGAGGTAATCCTCCATAAAGGTTGTGTGATGTTTGACTCTTATCTGACCCAGGGTGCCTGTAGAATAACCCCTACAAGTAACCTATGAGACACCTAAGTCAAGTAACTAATAAACCACTGTATAACCGATGCACATGCGAGTAGCCGTAAGTCAGCTCCACCATATGGGCAGGGTAGCAAAGATGGAAACTTTGAAAGTACTACCTCTCACAGAGGTAATGGCACTAGCAAAATTCCCAGATACTAATAGATCCCAAGAAATATCTCTGATGCTAGGAAGGTATCAGGGGGATATCCCTTCAACCAACTTTGTGCGACCTCGTGATTAACTCTGGTGTGAGTGGAGCCTCCTAATCTTACCATTTATACAATGGATTTCTCCACTCCTTAGCCCAAACACATATGTTGATTCAATTGCCTTGGAGAAGTTTACTCACAATATCCTATTCCAAGGCACTAAATCCTAAGCTAGTTTGTGTACCCTAGAAAATAAAATTGTGACTAATCAATTTTAAATTACAATGTTAATTTTAGTGGTCGTGATTACTCAAAAAAGGTATGGTAGTGAAACTCATGATGTTATGACTCTACAAGAAAAGTAAATATGAAGATAATGCAAAGTCCTAACTTTAACTTTCAATGAATGATATACTTCTAATAACAAACACAATTTCTAATTTCAACTCTGCAATTTTGAATGAAAATTGCAATCTTTCATTACATGCACTAAGCTAATGATAAGGAATCAAAATACAAAAATTCCAAACAATGCAAACTGCCTAATATTTTTGTATTTTCAATATAATAAAAATGAAAATGCATGGACTGAAAAATAACTTGATATATAAACTCTATTATGTATAGAAAGAGACAACTCAAGCAAGATAACAAGAAACAAAACACCCAACTCAATGTTCAAGGACAATCAAAATGAAAATATGATGAGAAAGAATTCGCCGAGACATTCAACCAAAGACAGGTTTCCTGTCATCCCAAAAGCACTCAACAAACACTACATAGACCTAAGAAAGTTCAACAAACCTCAAATCCCTCGCAGCAATCACCAGACCCAACAAACAAGCAAGTCAAGTTGATGTATGCAACTGTCTGAGAAATCATAGCGTATATACGCACCTTGTAGAGGGACAACTTGCGTATGTACGTGATTGTCAAGGAAAAAAGAGCGTATATGTTTCAAAAAACAAGTCCAGGCAAGGGAGAAGGCTGGAAACTCAGACCCGGAGTGGAAAAAGGCTGTCAAGAAATGATATGACAAAAAACACAATAAGAATGAGATCAATATAAGGAGAAAAGTAGTCCAAACCCTAAGAAAGAGGATTGGCCTCCCCAGTATGGTCACCAATTCTGTTACAAGGAAAATATCTCTATGACTACGGTAAAACACAACAAATGAAAATGAATGAAAAAATCAACTCTCTTCTCAAGTATGCTATGAAAACAAATATTCTAGCAAGACAAGATAAAATGCCTACCTCATCTAGACGTTCGATGAAGTCCACCCTTAAGCATTTGACCCGAAGCAATATGCCTGCAACTAGTCCTCAACAACCAATCAAAGCAAGCATATGGTGATATTATATAATATTAGCACATTCAATAGAATAATCCATTAATAAACATGACAAATACGCCCATGGAATAATAATTCAAATATTTGCAAGATATCAATTGGATGGGAAAAGAGTATTTCTATTAATATATGATCAACAAAAGTGAAAATGTTACAAATTCCCATGTCGACACGGTTCAGAACCAAGAAACTAAGTTCCCTCCAGTTGGGCCTCCACCACTTCAATCCTCCACCAAAGGCAATCTCATAATAGAGAAGCAATGCGGTTCTCGATCAATAAGGGAAGAGCTTGGAGGCTGAACACTATGTTCAGACTTAAAGGACAAAGGGATGCAAACTCAATATGAAGTAAATAATTCCTCCATAGTAACTTTGCTCTCAAAGTTGAATTCTTTCTCTCTCTTCCATAGCTCAAAATTGGCCCATTTATAGCCTTCAAAATGGAACTGAAGGCCGAGTCGGAACTTTTCTAGTATATGCAAGGCCAAGGATCATGGATCTCCTATTGTGACATGCAAACCCGACATTAATTTTCATTTTCTGGCACAAATCTCGATGTACATGGTTTTTATTGGAGCAACATGTGTATATGCATGTTGTATAGTAGGCAAGATCCGTACATGTGGAAAAACATGTATTTTTATCTTTAGATTTCACAAACAAGGATGATAAGTCTGCATGGGGAAATGGAAAAATGCCTTCTATGCAAGACTGCATAGGGTGAGTAAAATATTTCTATAACAGATGCCCTCTAATGTGTGAGGTTAGAGGAGTATCTATGACGGCCGAAATACATTATAAACAACCCATAAGTGGAGTGATTGGGAACAAGCTGGAAGAACTAGTTACTCTTTACATTCTTTATTAACTATGCATACATGGCTACCAATAAAATTACACTGCAGATCCATGTGAAAATATACCAAACAAGTGTCTGTGGCCATGAATAGGAAAATACAAGTGCAGTTACATGCCAAAAGCTATCATAGTCATGAGCAAGGGCAAGTAGAACCAGTATCGCAACCAATCTAAAGATATCTATATACAATGGAGTACAATCTGATCTCCCATGATCACTAAAGTCATATAGGTACTGGTCCAAATGAAAAGGAAGCAATAGCTCAGGAAAGTTGTGGCCACATATTGGTGTCTTCAAGTATTCTAGACAATCTACCAATGGTGCAAGTATACGTCATGTGAATAAAGGATGTGAGGTCAAACACAATGAGACATCGTTTGATTACCGATCGTTGAGGTATACCATTAACAAACGCGAGATAACCTACCAATAATGAAAGTAGGTATCAAGGCAATGAGTACATTCTTACAAGTTTGAATAAAGGAGTTGATGTCAATCACATGAAGAATCCATCAATCAGTAGACATTGATGTATTCCCAACTATCGATGGCAAGAGAGCCTGCCACTAATGACTGCAAGCCTCAAGGTACTCATAAGAATCTAGGTCTCGTTTCCAAAATAAATGAGCTGAAGTCGATGGAAGGAGACCCGCTAAAAGGAGATCATTGAGGCATATGTCATCAGTCAACACAAGGGACAAAGAAGGAGCTTCATGATTTGGTGGAAATCGGATGAAGAACATGTTCATGAAAAAAAGACCTTGTGCATATTTCATGTGTGCCAAATACAAGCAGTACATGAAAAAGACCCTCTAAATAGTAGCCAATGATGAAAACTACTGACAAAGGTGAGGAAAACACCAATAAGGCTAATGGAATCCAAGACATTGCACAAATCCCAATGCGTGAATAGATGTATTTTCGTCGAACATAAGGGAAACCACTCAGTCAATACCCAATGATGAAGTCTTGACTATTGGGTTCAAGGTTACCTACCAATGATGAAAGTAGGGCAGAGGTGCATGATACAGATACAATATCATGTGATTCTGAGAAGAACTGAGGGTATGGCCGACATGCAAAGTCAAAATTTATGAGGAGTGGCTGACACAGGTTGATATAATTCCTTTGAACAAGAGCATGAGACATATGTAGGACTCCGACAACATAGACTTATTGATGAAACCATGAGATGTAAGAGGGATCAATGAAACTCTCTATAGGGACTGGAAGAGTAATCACTTGGTAGTGTAGAATCTGTAACGATCTCATCCTCCTAAGGCCATGATAAACCCAAAATTATGATGATGAATGGACTCAAATAATTTTGTGCTCTGTTCAAAGGAAACATGACTGCTGCGAATATAAGACAATACTCCCTTCTCACCCATTTTCTTTTTTGTTTTTTCATGACAAATAAATTCTATGATACAGAGGAGGAAACGAGTGTCGCAAGTAAGAAAAACTAGTTACAACAGTGGAACATACCTATGCTCAATGCAAGGAGATGCATGCGGGTGATGGACACTCAGGGGAATGTTCCCTCCTAGGTATAGGGGTCAAATTGCGAAGGATATAAAACAAGGCTTTGCTTGGTTGAGAATGCAAAACTACTGAGGAAAATGGTTTATAACGCAAAGAGAGAATCGACTATAGGCTCAATACTGCAAGTAAGAGCATGAGATGCAATCACAACTTAACGCCAAAAAATGTTCTTTTTTATGTATTTTAGTCTACTTTGTGTGAAAAAGGGATAAACTTGTGCCAAATAGACGTCTTTTCAAATCTGATTTACGAATGTGAAAGAGACAAGTTTACTCGACAATATTTTCAGTTTTTGATAACGAGTCAGAAAAGAGATTAACTAAGAATCATGACCTTTGAAGTCTAATTTAACGAGTGCGAAAGGGACAAATCACTTGGCAATCTTTTCACTTTTTGAAGATGAGTTGGAAAAGAGATTAAATTAAACTTGGTTGGGAGTCCTCGGGGTATAAAGCAACATGCTTATGAGTGATAAATGAGGCTCAACATAAAGTCATGTACTTAGCTATGAGGGACTCTCGGTCCCATGGAAAAAATCTCTACATGGGAACCAAATGCAATAGGGGATGTAACTAGGGCACCCATGTTCGGTTAGTTTCTACCACTTGATAATAACACAACTTATAGCATATGGAAGACTCTATGTCGCAACAAATGGGTTCGTACCTAAGGCATAAMAAATGGCCGTTATAGGGTAGTGAAAAAATGCATGATGGAATGGATACCTATCCTATATGCGGGGTAGTAAAAATACCTGTCTGTGGTGATGACCGACCAATATAACGTTGAAATCCATATGAATCCCTGGTGAAACTGCAAAATCCAACTCAATCCATCTTTGTATTAKTCTATTAGGTGAAAAAATGGTTCAAAACTATAGAAAGTGGGTAAAAATTGTTTATAAATAGTAATAAAACAAAAAATTACTATACCATTTTGATATTTTACCCAAATAGTGCAAATTGGACCAAAATACSTCCGAGATTCAAACGACAATTGTGGGAGCGTYAGGAAATGAAATCATAAACCGTATGGACCAGGCAAATCTTCTTCCCTTCCTCTTCATTTCCAGTGGACTAAATTTTTAAATTAGTTTCCAAATTTTTAGTAATTCAGGGCGCAAAATGTAAAATTTGGTGTATGCGGGCTGACTTCAATCGGGTCGGGTATACGATGGGATATACATGCCTGTGAAAACCATAGGGTGTGTATACCCATCCCTATACGTGACTGTAAGTGGAGTAGACCACATACAAGCACGCAAACAAAGACTGAATACAAAATCACCACAATAGATATACAAGAACAATATGCAAAATCTTCTTTATTACTATCAAACCCTTAGGGTAGGGCAACACCGTACAATGAATCCTATTATGGAAGGGATTCTCTCCTGTTCACTTGCCTCTTCGAGAGGGCATCCTCCTATTGAGCTACTGCTCCAAATACAATACTTCTTTTCATGTCTTATTACATTGTTTGAACCCCTTTATATAGTGCTACCATCACCTAAGAACATTCTAGAGGAGGAACCTTCTAGAAGTAGAACCTTCTAAGAAGTCCTCTTACATTTATTATATCTAATTACCCATTTATTATATCTAACTACCATAGTGGGCCTTATTTAATAATATAGTGGACCTAGTCCACCTTACATTGAATGACCTCCACTATTATCACTATGGGCCCTCTAGGCCCCCCCACTACCTCTCTAGCTACCTTACAGATTTTTAAGGATTATAACTAAAAAATGATTTTTCCTTGGCAGGATGGCTCTTGAATGGAGAGAAAGAGAGCATGAGGAGGTCTATGCTTCTATGGATCGAGATCCAAGGGCCCAAATGGCCTTGAAAATATGTGGTTTATACAAATTTTGGGCACTCAAAGGAATGAGGGCCCATGTGAAGCTTGAGATGCTAGTGGGTTACTAGGACCCTGAGAGTGAAAGATTCAATCTCGATGGGCAACCATTGAGAATTGAAGTAGAGTATATTTAATTTTTGATTGGACTATCACGCCGGGGTGAGGCTGTAAACCTCAAGTCACGGGGAGTGGGGAGCAGAATAAAAATAGAATATTACATCGACAACCATTGTGTAGAAGGGACCCTTAAGTTCGGGAGTCAAGTCCCCATCCAAGCGATAAATAATCTCAGCCTCAATATTATTGTCCTCATATTGACTAGGATCACAGGTTTGTCCTCATTGCACCAGGCATCGAGACCGCTCATGTTCTATGAAGTACAATGTATGAGACCCACAGTATATGAATGATGTACCTCACTACTGGAAAATATGAAGATCCAGTTGACAAAGTGCAAACAGGGAGGTAAGAGGAATTTTGGGTTTACCTCTATCCTATGTAGTTTCTTCTTCGAGTAGGTTCCAAGTTTGGGACCTAGAGTTGAGATTCTTCCTAGAGGACCTTGCAATCCAACCATGGCATGGTGGACCGAGGTAATTTGATGACAGGGGGGAGGTAGGGTGACCACACCCTTTAGCGAGGATTTATTCCACTGGTGGTAGCGATATGTCATCACCTTACATGACTATCCCTATGTAGGGATCGAATTTAGAGGGGATGGAGACATGCCACTCCCACCGGGAGCCTCCTACGGTGACATAAGTATGTCCAATGTTTTTAAATATATATTTTTTTTTTATATTTGTATAATGAAACAAAAATATTTTTGGATGGTGCTTAAGTACTGACTAGATACTTGTAACACATATGTGGGTTTGCGATGGGCATAAGGGTTTCCTCGACATCGGTGGAGGAACCGATGAGACGTGGCGACCGGAGAAGAAGCTGAGAGAGTCCTAAAAAACGTGCAGGGAAAACTGTCTCATTTGACTCATAGGATTCCCATGGTTCAGGTAGAGGACTTGCCTGAAGCCATGCAACGAAAAGTGGTTGGGGTGCCTAGGGCCTAGGTATGACTCTTCCGGTGTCTCGCAAATGACGTAGTTTGTTACCATGACACACATATTACGCCACAGGTGTAGATGTTGTGGATATTGTATTACCGACTGTATATGTATTGAGGGTGTTAGCCCCAATTTTGTACTATAAACACCATATTTTTTTAAATATATATAAAACATGGATCTTCGTCTTTACTTATATTTTACAATGTGTACATTGATGAGATGGTTTTATTTTCTTTATTTATGTGACAAATGCCAATCTAAAATGAAATTAGCATAAGAATCAGTACATGATTAGAACTCCTAGGAATGTGATAATAAGTAATGAAATCAAACTGTCGTTCTAAAAGACGTAACCGTAGTAATCGTTGGAGTAAAGTAGGATCATTTTTCACAGTAATTATCATTCAATTGACATACTACTAGCTAGGAATCCAGGCGAACCTCTAACGAGAGAATACCATGTGACATGGCATCACGCAAAATTTCTATAATGACACTATATTCAGCCACATTATTCATGGATGGCCCTAGTAATATGCCACCTGAAGATACCAGTAGACCCTCGGGTGAGTAAACCACCCAAGTGGTGGAAGCCAAGTTCCTTGTATGACGACTGGCTCCGTCTGCGAATCCTAGGTAGACCGAAGACTCCATTTACATATGCCAACCAAGTGAAAACTCTATAAGCAAGATGAAGATGAAAAGAAAGAGAAAAGATATATACACTAAATTAAATTAGTATACAAAGAGTTCCACCCAAGCTTGGGGCTTAAGCGTAATATATTTTCAAGTAGAGCCCATATCTGGGCTTGGCCAAATTATTATCTTCATAATCTTTTAACTCATAGGCTCCTTTTTCTAAGAGACGTCGCACGATATAAGGACCGTGCCACATGGGATTAAACTTGACTGCCCCCATTGGTTCCTTGGCTTGATCATGCAAGAGGACCAAGTAACCCTCAACATACAACCAAGGACAGACAGACTTATTATACTGAACCTTAAAACGTCTTTTTTTTGCCTCGATAGTCATAGAGGCGTCTCGACATTGCTCGTCGAGAATCTCTAGGTGTACAAGGCATCACTTGAGATTGGAAGTGTCAGGTAGGAGTGAAACTGCCAACTTAAGAGAATGGATATCGCATTCAATAGGTAAGATCGACTCCACACCGTGTACTAACTAGAAAGGGGAAAAATCAGTGGCAGTCTTGACCAAGGTTCGGTATGCCCAGAGTGCGGGATATAACATAATGTGCCAGTTGGACTTGCTCTGGTTGACAGTTTTTTGCAAAATGGTCTTTAGAGACTTGTTAACAGCCTCTACTTTTCTATTTTCCTGGGGGTAATAAGGAGAAGAATGAACATGTCTAAACCCCATATTAGATGCTAACTCTTCCATCATCTCATTCTGAAAGTGACTGTCATGATCAGTGAAAATCTTACTCGGGATATTGAACCGAGTGATAATTTGATTGAATAAGAAGAAGGCGATAGTCCTCCCATTGGATTTAACTGTAGGAATGGACTCGAACCACTTAGTAAAGTAGTCGACGACCATGATAATGTGTTGATGCCCCCCAGTCAAAGTTGGGTTGCAATCCACGAAGTCCATCGCCCACTTAGTTAAGGGACCGACGATAATGACTGGGTGAAGAGGAGCTGGATGTGAGCACATTTTTCGAGTGAACACTTGGCAAGGGTGACATTCCTTAACCTCTTCAATACAATATTTAAATATATTAGGCTAGAAATAACTAGCTTGCAAATTGTTTTGGGTTGTTGCAAGCCCAAATAGATGACCACCACAAGCCCCACTGTGGAAATCGTTCAGGACTTACTCAACCTCTCCGTGAGTTAAAACACAATGCAAGATATTGTCTATTCCTCGGTGATACAAAGTGCCACCGATGATAATACAATTTTTATCTTGGTACCTTACACGTCGTCGGTCATCTCGTGAGAGATGCTGAGGGAAATTCAAAGTTTGAATATAGAGAAAAATGTCTCCATACCAGGGGTCAGATGAAGAGACAAGAAAAATGTGTTCATCTACAAATGAATAAACATGAATAAAATCCTCATCTAATCGTGGAAAGTCGGATATTAACTCCACGAAGACTAGCGATTTCTTGGATTTCATGGAAGCGAAATCGATATCAAACTCTTGTAAAATGACAATCCATTTATTATATTTTTCCCCTATGATACGCCTGGTAAGGGTGTATTGAAATTGATTGACATCGACAACCACAATAGTCTTGCAAAGTAAAATATAATGACACAAATGTCGGACTGCATGAACGACAACCAAAGCTAGATTTTCAATGTGAGACTAATTAAACTCAAGAACAACTAAGTTTTGACTAATATAGTAAATGACGTGCTCACACAACTCATCATCCTCCAGAACCAGAACCATACCAATCATCTCTGCAGATGTGGAAATATAAAGGAAGTAATCCCTACTGTACTCAGGAGACTTCAACAGAGGCGCTGATACCAAGGATTTATTCAAATCATCGAAGGACTCCTCGGCTCACTCATGCCAGATAAAAGGGGTGTCCTTCTTCAAAAGACGCATGAAACCATTAGTGATATTGGCATATTTCACTATAAACCGACGTAAAAAATTAGCTTTCCCCTGTAAACCTTGAATTTGTCTGATAGTGCTCAGGGGAGGAAATCAAAGTATTGCCTCATCCTTTAAATGATACACCATGATCTCAGTCTCAGAAACTAGAAAACCCAAAAGAAGACCAGACTTAATGTAGAAGATGCACTTGTGAGGGTTCAACTGGATTCTATGGTAACTCCATCTTTCAAAAACAACATGATCTTCTCTCTTGTGAGAGTGAGCAGTGAGATCATCAAGGTAGTATTCAACTATGTGCTTAATATCGTGAAAAGCGAAATTCATGGCATGTTGAAAGGTTACTCCGGTGTTTTTAAGGAAGAAAGGAATTTTTTGGTATGAAAAAGTACCCCAAGGACAAATAAAATTTTTCTTGTGTTGATCCTCAAGTTTGATTTGAATTTTGTTATACCCTAAAAATCTGTCCATAAAAGAAAATACTTCGATTCCCGCACACTCGTCATGGATATGATCGATGAAAGGTGTCAAGAAGTTGTCTTTAGGACATGCCTTGTTTAGTTCACGAAAATCCATACATACATGGATGGTTCTTTTCTTCTTATTCACAGGAATGGGATTGGATACCCATTCAGTCAAGGGAACTGGGTAGATGAAGACAACATTAAGTAGCTTCTCCATCTGTGCCTTAATAGTAGGGGCCTTCCGGGGATCGACAACTCTAATACGTTGTTGAGTATGTTTAGCATATGAATACATTCTAATCTCATGCTTGACAATACGAGGGTCGATTCATGGCATATCTTCATACAACCAAGCAAATACATCTCATAATTCCTTGAAGAGTTTGGTGTAGATTGAGATTTCTTTTGGTGAACAATCCACACTGATATGTGTGTTTTCAATATTTCTAGGGGTACGAGAGATATTGATCGTGATGGTAGGAGAAATAATCGCCATATATCCTTCAACATAAATGTCATGTGTATCAATTGGAACTACAACGTGACCCACTATCTCAGTCAAAGTAGATCAAAATTCATCTTGTTCGATTCTTTCAAGCTCTCGGAGAAAGTAAGAGTGGTGATGCATATCATCCCAAGGTCTTTTAGAACCATTCATGGCTTCGATGATAGCTTCATCCAAAGGAAAAGTCCCATCGAGGCAATCATGTGAACAAGATGATGAAGTGGCCCACATGGGCCTAAGAAAGGTATCTTCCTCATCCGTCGGCGAGGTAACATGATCGAGATCGACGAAAGAGTCGAGAACAATTTGATACACCATATTTGTTGCCGATAGTGGCATGGCGATTCCAACATGTGATTGACCTTGACAAGATGAAGTCGGGGAAGGTAGGGTCCACATATCACTAAAACAGGAAGTACAGAAAGGAATGGACTTCTCTATCGAAACATGCCTACTGGACATGGCATAAACATGGCAAGGTAGTTCCATGAAGTTCAAAGTACCCATAAAGGAAGAATACATTTCGACACTGATATTCTTAGTTTTCGGTTGAGAATTTTCGATCACAGGGATTGATGGTCCAACAGATGCAGTAGGACTATAATACCCAAAGGATAACTAGTCTATCATCATGATCTTCCCTTCATGAGGAAAACAAAGAGTATGGAAAACATACAATACGATGAAGACCATATCATAGGTCCAATTGCGTCCTAGTAGCAATTTATAATACAGAGGTGCATCAACTACCTCGACCTCCACCTCTACCCCTTTCCCACCTAGATGGACTAGAAAGGAAGGAAGAATAACGTGAGCGTGGAAGGAATGAGCATAAAAAAGCAGTCAACATGTTCAATGACTTAGAAAGAGTCATAGAATCGAGAGTTTTCCAATAGATCAGGGACAACACACACATAGAAACGCCTTCATCAACAACCACACGTTTGATGGTATACTTTGAGTACTCCACATGGATTTGGAAATCCACATGGTAAGGAAAGCAAGGATTCACATCTGTGACATCAAACTTGATAACCTTTGAGCCACTGGGTTGTAGAGATCCTAACTTAGAAGATAGTAAGGAATTCCTTTGTGAAGGACATGTCTAGAGTATCTCCAAAGTGAACATCGCACAAGGGGTTGGACCCAGGTCCTCAACAATAGAGTAGTTCTGGGTGGCTCTAGCATTTAGATTGTGGGTAGAGCGCTTGAGTACTCCTTTCAGAATATGAGGCAGTGGCTCTGGATTTTCAATATGCAAAGTCATATCTGGGGGAGGAGGAGGAGATTCTAGACTAGGAATAGATTGTGAAGAGATATAATATTGAGAGCGAGTGGCTACATTAAATTTTTCATCGACCATGTTGATACACAAATGATCACCATCTTGCAATGTTGGGTTTTGACTCCCACCAGTTGTATTTCCAGCGTTTGGGGAGCTCAATGCCATGTGTTGATTATGTGGGAAAGGATTCATCAACACGATGAGTGGTATAGATAACAACCTTGCAACTTCCACAAGTTTGGGGCATAAATGAGTAAGGTGATCATCTGTGCAAATCTTACAGGGAAACTTCACCTTACGTCATTCTCATTTTCCATCTCCAACATTATTATTCATCTTCTCATTATTACCATTTTTCTTGGGTTTATTATTATTCTTCCCACCCTTACGATTATTACGTCCTTTCTTCTTAATTTCTCTTGGTTGTTGGTTACCATTTGGATTGGCCGACGATTTCACAGAATGTAAATCCGCCGACTGAGTGGGGTTGGAAGACATAGACGAAGATGGCCCTCCTGCAGACTGGTTTAGAGACAACTCTTTCAAATGGCTTGTCACCGAGTCTGCGGACTTTACATTGGCGGTACCTACAATGCCATCAACATGAGGTATATGCTTTTGTCTAGGGTCGTAAGTTGACTGTGGTGCATTCGAAAGAATGTGGTATAACATCCCAGACTATGAATATATGATATCCAACTACTGGAATTTAAATATCGCTTCTTCCTCAGTGGTAAATCCGGTAGTAGAAACATCCTTTGAAATAGGAGGGTGAAAAGACTTAAGGAACCATTATAAAAAAAAGGCCAAGGGTATAGGAGTCTTAATCAACCTCTTTCGTCTCCGCCACTCTTGGATATGATCCGATATATGAGTGGTTGTGTCCTGGTGTAAATTCGACATAAGTTCTAGGTCAGTATCATAATGAACAAACAACTGGAAGTGGTTAAGGAAGACCCATACAATCTGACTAAAGGTCCCATATTCCCCCCTAGGTAGCTCGATATACCATTTCAAAGCAACCCAGATGAGGGTTCTTTGAAATAATATTAACCAAATGGAATCATCATTAAGGGAATTCGAGGAGCACCAAAGGTGAAAGGTAGTAATGTGATCACTAGGATCCTCACCATTATTACCCTTGAAATTTGGAATGTTCGATGGAAGCTTGGTGGGGATGGGGGTCCATGTAGGATCATGACTCACAGGCTCGTTCATCAACTTAGACAATTCTGACAGATTAAGCGTGGCCAAAAAAAGGAGATGAGGTTGTAGAATCTTGCCCCAAGCCCCTTGGAAATATTGTGTTTGAGGAAATGCAACCCATCCAGGGTTCTGGTAAGAACCATGGCCCTGTCTGGGGTTATAAGGCCCTTCTCTAGGTTGATTCATAAAAGGTTGGTTGGGAGTCATTCCAATAGGAATGTTTTGTTGAGGGTTATAAAAGTTTCCCCCATCCAGATTAGATCTGGGCTGGGGGTTGCCCAAAGTGTGAAACTAACCTCCTCTGGGTGTGAATCCAGAGGATAAAGGTGGATTCATCATGCCAAATGTGTTGGTTGGAATCGACATCGAGGAGGTAGGGGTGGAGGATGAAACTTGAGTAGAAGCTCATCCACCAGGTTGGTTGTTACACCCAGAAGCAAGAGGATTGGACCCAGGGTTAAAGGCAGGAATGCCTCCCATATTAGGATTCATTTGAGGGATTTAAGAACCACCAAACAAAAATGGAGTGTAAGGAGGTGTAGTACCCCCAATGCCAATGATAGAATTAGGGCCAGAAGCTGGCACGATGCTTGAAAACTGCTAAGTGAAGTTCCACATACCTTAGGAAAAAGGACTAGAAGCCATAGAGATGGACTAAACATTATATCCTAGTGAGTGACCAAGAGACCCAAAAGGGTTCGAGGTGGTAGGTTGAGAATTCACTATAGGCTGAGACATAGTAATTATAGGTGCCTCTGGTACTACAACCATTGAGGCTGCATGAGTCGAAGGGGTGCCATTAACTATAGTGGGTGTGGGAGTCGAAGGGATCCCAATGTTCTTAAGACCAAGTTCAATACTCATCCTTGTAGAATCATAATTCTGAAAAGTGGATGTGTGTGTACCACTCCTAATAAATCTATGCCTTTTAGAAGGAAAAGAATCGAAATCCAGTGGTAACTGTAACAAGCGATGGGACTGACGAGGATGCTATTCTGACTCCACGAAGAATTAAGACTCTAAAGACCAAAAATAAATCCTAAGGCCAACTAGTAATCAAAGAGCACACCAAAATTCAAATGGCCAATATGCACACAAATGGGGTAAAGTGGTTGAGAGTGGCCTCCCTCCCTAAAGAAGGTATGTCTTGCCCAAGAGGGTCCTGAGACTCCGTGCTAAAGATTAGAGGTAACATAATCAGTTATAAGGGTCCTCATGGGCTTAACAACTAGTCGGTCAGATCCCTCTCGAGAGGTAATCCTCCATAAAGGTTGTGTGTTGTCCGACCCTCATTTGACCTAGGGTACCTATAGAATAACCCCAACAAGTAACCTATGAGACACCTAATTCAAGAAACTAATAAACCAATGTATAACCGATGCACAAGCAAGAATTCATAAGTTAGGTCCACTGTATGGGTGGGGTAGAAAAGTCTGAAACCTTGAAATTATTGCCTCTCACAGAGGTAAAGAAACTAGCAAGATTCCCATATATGAATATATCCCCAGAAATATCTCTGACGCTAGGAAGGTATCGGGGGGATATCCCTTCAACGGAGCTCGTGCAACCTCATGATTAACTCCGGTGTGTGCGAAGCCTCCTGATCTTACCAATTATACAATGGATTTCTCCACTCCCTGTCTCAGACACATATGTTGATTCAATTACCTTGGATAGGTTTACTCACAAAATCCTATTCCAAGGCACTAAATCCTAAGCTAGTTTGTCTACCCTAGAAAATCAAAATCGTGACTAATCAATTGTAAATTATAGTGTTAATTTTAGTGGCCGTGATTACTCAAAAATGTATGGTAGTGAAACTCATGATGTTATGACTCTGGAAGAAAAGTAAATATGAAGATAATGCAAAGTCCTAACTTTAACTTTCAATGAATGATATACTTCTAATAACAAACACAATTTCCAATTTCAACTCTACAATTCTGAAATAAAAATGCAATCTTTCATTGCATGCACTAAGGTAATGAAAAGGACTCAAAAGACAAAAATGCCAAAGAATGAAAATGGCAAATATTTTTGTATTTTCAATATAGTAAAAAAGAAAATGAATGGACTAAAAATCATCTTGATATATAAACTCTACTGTGTATAGAAAGAGACAACTCAAGCAAGATACCAAGTAGCAAAACACCCAACTCAATGTACAAAGACAATCAAAATGAAAAGATGATGATAAAGACTTTTCCCATAAGTTTAACCAAAGACAGGTTTCCCTTCATCCCACAAGCACTCAACAGACTCTACAAATACCTAAGAAAGATAAAAAAACCTCAAATCCCACCCAACAATTACCAGACCCAACAAACAAAAAAGGCAAGTTGATGTACGCGACTGTTTGGGCAAACAGAGCATATATACACACCTTGTGGAGGGACAACCTACACATGTATGCAACTGTGAAGGCAAAAAGAGCATATATGTTTCAAAAAACAAGTCCAGGAAAGGGAGAAGGATGAAAAATCAGACCCAGAGTGAACAGAGGCTGTCAAGCAATGATACAACAAGAAACACAATAAGAACGAGAGAAATCTAAGGAGAAAAGTACTCCAAACCATAAGAAAGAGGATTTGTCTCCCCAGTATGGTCGCCAATTCTGTTACGAGGAAAATATCTCTATGGGTACGGTAAACCACACAAAATGGAAATGACTACAGAAATCAACTCTCTTCTCAAGTATGCTATGAAAACAAATATGCTAGCAAGACAAGATAAAAGGCCTACCTCATCCAGACGTTCGATGAAGTCCACCCTTGAGCACTTGACCTAAAGCAATATGCCTGCAACTAGTCCTCAACAACCAATCAAAGCAAGAATATGGTGATATTATATAATTTTATCACATTCAATAGCATAATCCATTAATAAACATGACAAATACGCCCATGGAATAATAATTCAAATATTTGCAAGATATCAATTGGACGGGAAAAGAGTATTTCTATTAATATATGATCAGCATAAGTGAAAATGTTATAGACTTCCGTGTCGTCAAGGTTTGGAACCAAGAAACTAAGTTCCCTCGAGCTGGGCCTCCAGCACTTCAATCCTCCACCAAAGGCAAGATCATAATGGAGAATCAATCAGGTTCTCAATCAATAAGGGAAGAGCTTGGGGGCTGAACACTAGGTTCAGACTTAAAGGACAAAGGGATGCAAACTCAATATGAAGTAAATAATTCCTCAAGAATAACTTTGCTCTCAAAGTTGAATTCTTTCTCTCTCTTCCATAACTCAGAATTGGCCCATTTATAGCCTTCAAAATGGAACTGAAGGGATGAGACGAAACATTTATAGTATATGGAAGGCCACAGATCATAGATTAATTTTCATTTTCTGGCACAAATCCCAATGTACACAGGCTGTAGTGGAGCAGCCTACATATATGCATGTTGTATGGTAGGCAAGATGCGTACATGTGGAAAAATATGTATTTTTAGCTCTGGATTTCAAAAAAAGGGATGATAAGTCTGCATGGGGAAAAGTAAAAAGACCTTCTGTGCAAGATTACATAGGGTGAGGAAAATCTTGCTATAACACATGGTGCTACTTGTACTTAGCATTGGACTTTTGTAAAATATAGTGAGCCTATTGGTAGATGTGATGGATCCAATCAATGAACCGAGTGAATTTTTCAGCTTCATTTTTAGCATGGAACACGTCTTCCTGGGAGGACGCAAGGGTTAGTGCAACATCCATGGGACCCAATGGTTGAAATCCCAAACCCACCTAAAAGGGGATGTGGTCGGTGGAGCTATATATGGCTCTATTGTAGCTGTGCTGAACATAGGGAAGACTCTCATCCCATGTGTGTGGGTGCTTGGAATTATACATGTAAAGGATATGCATGATCATTTGGTTGATGATGTCAATCTGGCCATCTTTCTGGGGGTGGAAGGCAATGGATTTGGTGAGCTTGGTGTCCAAAAATGACCAAAGGCTCGACCAGAATGTTATGAGGAACCGACTGTCTCGATTTGAGATATTTCTTTGCGAGATTCTAAAATGTACCCACTCGTTCAAAGAATAGCTTGGAAGTGGCCTTCGTTGTGATTCTCTTTTTGTAGGTGGCCATAATCATCATCTTGGAAACTACAAAAAATAAATCATTTTCCCACTTGGTCGATGGAAGGCCCGACATGTAGTCCATTGAGATGGATTCCCATGGCCCCTCAGGAGTAGGAAGAGGGGTGTACAGGCCTTGTTTCTTAGTGTCTAGTTTGGAAATAGTGCAAGACCTGATATACTTGCTGACATCCTGTTTAATTTTCATCCAATAGAAATGTTGATGCAACATTGCAATTGTCTTTTCTACAATGAAGTGTCTTGCCACTCAACTGTAGTGGGATTCCCAAATCATATGTTCTTTCTTTCTTGATGGAACATAGAGATGGACTAGATGGAACAACAACTTGTCTTGAAGATTGAAATTAGTGAAATCAATGACTTGGTTGTTTCTTCTTGTCTTATACTTGATGTTGAGGTGGAACTGGTGCAAGTATGTGGACCACTTCTCATGGCAGTGATTTTGCAATTTTACTTGTGTTTGCATGAATTGCATCATCTTATGATCAATGTGGATGATTTCCTCCTTCCTGAGAATGTAATTCCTCCAATAGAGGTAGGATTTCATAATGGAGTACATTTCTTTGTCGTAAGTAGGGAACTTATGGACAAAATTTGATAGTGTCTCACTATGATAGGTAATGAGATGGATATGATGAGTGAGAACTACACTCGAAACATAGTCTGAAGCATTTTTCATGATCTAAAAGGTTGTTGTAGGTTAGGTAATGAAAGCACTGGGGTTGAGCACAAGTGCTTCTTCAAATCATCGAACGCTTTTTGCTGGGAGAGGCTGTAGACAAACTTTTCCTTACCACCACCTCTGGTTACTTGGATGAGGTCCCATGCAATATGGGAGAATCAAAAAATGAACCTTCAATATAAATGATCAAGGCCTAAGAAGCTCCGAAACTCAGTGAGCGTGGTTGGGGCTGGCTAGTCACGGGTGAACTGGATCTTGGATGGATCCACATGAACACCATGCTAATCAACAATGTAGCCTAGGTATTTGAATTTTTCCATGCCGAAGGAGAATTTTTCCAAGTTATCATATAGCTTGTGTTGTTGTAGAGTTTGCCAAACCTGTTGAATATGTTGCAGGTGCTCCACCCAAGTCTTGATCTAGATGAGGATGTCATCTAGATACACTAGTACAAAAGAATTGGTGAAAGGTCACAAGATATCGTCCATCATCTGCATGAAATTTGTTGGATCATTTGTCAGACCAAAGGGCATGATGATCCGTATTTATGAGCGGAACGAAATGACTAACAGAATGAATACAATAACATAAAGATACAAAAAACAAATTAGATATCCAATGAAAAATAACTTCTATTGAATAAATGAAATAGGATGAAACAATAAAACTATAGTACTGCAAACAACTTTTTGGAATAGTGGTAGCTATCTTTGAGAAGAGATGTGGCTTCTACACGCATTCATTCGAGAAAAATGATTACAATGACTCTCCAGAGTAATTTTTAACATTACACATGAATGCAAAACTCCTAGACATCCAAAAAACTAACCCTAGGAGGCGAAACACGAAACATTATGTGGGCCCCACTGGGTAGGTTGGTACCTCAACTTCTAGGGGTCATAAATTTTGCATATGACCTCCATTTTAGACACATGGTGTCCCATTAGAAAGGTCTTTTTGAGAACTACACAATATGCCATCAAAATCTGACTCTATCTACAATTTGACTGTGGCAAGCTAAAAAAACATTGTTTAGGGCCCCAAAACGACCCTAAAAGTAAAACGACCCTAAAAGTAAAAAAATATGTGCTCACATGAAATATTCCAAAATAAGCCAATTGTATTAGGTGGGATGCCACTAGTCTCCACCTAGAATATGTGTAGGGATTCAGACAACCCCAAAAGGGTAGAATCCACAATTACAAATAAGTACAAAAGAATGCGATGAACTAAACATTGTCAAGAGGAGTCAGTTGGAATATGTGGGTGGCCACCAATATCCATTTGGATTAGTCCTCCCTCTTTAGGAAGAAATGGTCTCCATTGCATTGAGTTCCCCCATCAAGTGAGGAAACGTCTGATGAATTTGGCCCTGGGTGAGCCACTTTCCTTGGTGTAGGAGTTGGCCTGCTTTGACAACTCGATAAAGATGGATCCTTTGTTGGCGAGTTCCCTTAACCTATGTGTCAACTATCTGATCAATGGATTCTTGTTCCATGTAGACAGGGTTGAGATATGTTCATGTCAGTTGTTCTATGATCTATGAGGTTTCCAATAGTGGTGGAAAATATGGCTGAAGGAAGTCCACATTGAATATTGGGTGCAAGCCAAAGAATGATGGAGTGTTGAGCTCAAAAGCATTGCTACCCACACACTTGGTGATAGTGTAAGGCCCATAGCGTAGTGGGCATAAATTCCAGTGGGGCACTGTAAGGAACTCTTTATACAAATGTAACTAGACCTTGTCTCCCACTTGAACCTAGAGCGGTACCGTATGTTGATCATGGTAGCATTGGTTTTTTGAAATATATCATGGACCTATTGGAAGATGTGTTGAATCCGCTCAATGAATCTGGTGGTTTTTTTAGCCTTAGACTAAACATGGGAAGAATCTTCCTATGTGGTTGCAATAGGTAGTGCAACATTAATGGGACCCAAGGGTTGGAATCCCATCCCCACATGAAATGGGATATGTCTGATGGAGCTATGGATATCCTTGTTGTAGTTGTGAAGAACATAGGGAAGAATCTCATCCCATGTATGCAGATGCTTAGAGTTTTACATGCATAGGATGCGCACAATCATTTGATTGATGACCTTTGTTTGGCTGTCGGTTTGGAGGTGGAAAGCAGTGGATTTAGTGAGCTTGGTGTTCAATGGTGACAAGAGACTTGAATAAATTGTGTTGAGGGACCTGTTGTCCCGATCAAATATGATGGTTTGTGGTATCCCAAAATGGAGCCACATGCATTCGAAGAAGAGCTTAGAAGTATCTACCACTGTGATGCTCTTCTTGTAGGATGTGAAGATGGCCATCTTTAAAAACTGATCAACTACCACAAATACACAATCATTGCCTTACTTGGTGGACAAAAGGCCAGACATGTAATCCATCGATATGGATTCCCAAGGCCTCTCGAGAGTAGGAATAGGGGTGTATAATCCTTTCTTTTTGATGGATGACTTGGCAATGGTACATGCAATGCAATATGTAATATACTTGTTGACTTCCTGTTGAAGTTTGGGCCAATAAAAATGTTTCTATAGAATGATCACAATTTTCTCCATGGAAAATGTCCTTCCATCTGATTGTAGTGAGCCTCCCAAATCGTCTTTGCATGCTCGCTTGTAGGAACACAGAGATGGCCCAGATAGGTGGTGGCGAAGTCTGGATCTTTCTCATAAAGTTGGGGCCACTTAGACTCCTCATATACACATGAATGGACCATGGTGGTGAGTGCACCCACAGAAGGTTGACTGAGGCAGTCAACAACACGATTTGTGCTCCATGTCTTATACTTGATGTTGATATGGAACTACTGCAAGTAGGTGGACCAATTTTTATGGCAGTCGTTCTGTAACATCCCCTTTGTATGTATGAAATATAGAGTCTTGTGAATAGTGTGGATGATTGTCTCCTTTCCCACAATGTAATATTTCCATTGAAGATATGCTTGTATAATGGAATACATTTCTTTTTTATAGGTGGGGTGTTTCTGGACAATATCTGAGAGTGTCTATCTACCAGATGACCATGCTGAGTGAGAAATATGAATACAACATAGTCATATGAATCAGTTTCAATATCGAATGATTGTTTCATGTCGGGTAAGGAGAGTACTAGAGCTGTGCACAAGAGATGCTTCAAATCATCAAATCCTCATTGTTTTTCCTTCCCCCACGTGAACTTTTCCCTGCCACCACTGTTGGTCGCTTTTCTGAGGGACCATGAAATATGAGAGAATCCAAACATGAGCTGTCGATAGACATTGGCAAGTCCTAAGAAGCCCCAAATCTTGGTTAGTGTGGTCAGAGGTATCTATTCCTGGATGACTTGGATCTTAGCTGGATCAACATATACACCATGCTCATCAATTGGACCCTATTCATGTAAAAGAAACATTTTTCCAAGTTGGAATATAGCTTGTGTTGGCACAAAGTGCTCAAAACCTACTGAATATGTTGCATGTGCTCCTCCCAAGATCTACTTAAGATGAGGATGTCATCCAAATATACCACCACAAAAGAGTTGGTGAAGTTCATCAATTCTGGGAAGTGTGTACCAGTTCCCAACTGTGATTTTGTTTAATTCTCTGTAATCAATGTAGAGCCACTAGGTCCTATCTTTATTCTGCACCAATACAATCGAGCTTCCAATAAGGTAGGATATGGGTCTGATGTGACCCTTTTGAGGTAGCTCTTGGATCTGACACTTGATTTCATTATTTTCCATCAGTCAGCAATGATATACTGATCCATTAGGAAGAGGTGCACCGGGGGTTAGATCAATTGGATGCTTGAATTGGCAGTGCATCGATACGATGGTGGGTGAGGAGAGTATGTCTCTGTACTCTTCCAATATCTCAACCACTTTCTTCTGCAGCAAATAGAGGCTTTATGTAGAGGTGATGGATGTGGCGATGACCTTCTACTTACTGTGAGCTTGGATCACAAAGAATATGAACTTTCGAGTATGTGAAACGACCCTACTACATAGCTTAGCAAAGATTAAATAAAAAAAGGTAGGAGACACTACATCTCGTATCTTGTACCATTGTCTACCCAAAGTAATAATAAAACTGTGAGGTCTAGAATTGTTGGATTATTGAGAGGGGGGGTGAATTAATAATAGCGTAATGATAATCCTTTTTCTTCAAATGTTATATCAATGTAGAATTATTATCCAATAATGAGCAGTAAGAAATGAACAATCACACACATACACAATACACCAGTGTTTTACATGGAAACCCAAATCGAGAGAAAACTACAGAATGCTTTTTATTATATGTCTTGAAGAATTACATTCATTGGAAGCACCAAATTCCTTTGTTTTTCAACTACAATTGGAAGGAGGCTCCAACCCCCTAGTTTCTCAGGGTACAACCTGAGGGAATCTCCAACTCCCCAATTATCTGGCTACAACCAGAAGGAGGCTACAACCCCCTATGTTTTTTGGCTACAACCGGAAGGTGGCTACAACCACCTATCCTTGCCCCATCCTGCCACCC
>JASDQU010790184.1:258391-271794 GCA_032191745.1 Picea mariana | reverse complement strand
GGTGTCCACCCACCTTTTTCGACTGGCTCAAAACAGTTTTCTGGCAATTTTGGCAATTTACTATTTTTAGCAGGTTTTAACTTCCGAGGCCATTTTGAGGGCCTAAATGAAGGTTTTTCATGATCGAGGTTCTCAATGATAATTGAAGGCATGATTGAGCCCCCAAAATGAATCTCCTCGACGATACCATTCCAACAAGATATCATACGCCTAAAACAAAGATCGTATGCAAAAGTTACGACCCCGAGAAGTTGATGTACTAACTTACCCAAACGGGGCCCACATGACTTTTGGCACTTCATCTCCTAGGGTTATGTTTTTGGATGTCTAGGACTTTTGGCATTCCTGTTTATTGTAAAAAGGCCTCTAGAGCCTCATTGTAATCAACTTCTTGCGAATGCGAGTAGTCGTCACATCTCTTCTCAGAGATAAGCTACCACCATTCTAGCGAGTCTTTCACTCTGTATTTTTACAGTCTCTGTACATTTCTTTGACTAATAGAAATTGTGTATTATTGTATATCTGTGTTTATGGTTGCATCTCTGATACATTTATGTTATATTATTGAATATCTACAATATCTCTATGCATTTCTTTATTATAACTCCGCTCTCATTTCGTGCCGAAAATAATCCGGATCATTCCCCTAATATACAAATATTAATATTATGAAATATGGATGAAGCGAAACCTTGATAAAACAACTCTTTATGTGGATTGCTAATGATAGAGTACATTGGGAGAGGACCTTCACACTAGAACCTCCTCTTTGGTCTTGCACATAATATACATTTACAAACAACATTACCAATTTTTTCACACTCTTAACAGGTTAGAAATCAAACTAATGCAAAGATGAAACAACCAATCATAAAGCATATTTTGATTTGGAGAAAGGGAACCCAAAAATTTATATTGATTAAAAGTGGGGAATGAAATTACAAAAATAAATAACAATATCACCTAGGAGTAGCCATGGAGACGACCTTTTGACTTCCTCTTCTAGTGGGTCTTGTCCTCTTTGATTCATAACAGTGATTGGAAGATATTTTCTCCATATGGGTAGAATAAAATACTCAATGTTGATAACCATGAGATGCAATGAAGTTGGAACTATAAAATGACTAAATCCCTTAGAACACTTGTGCATCATCACTTTATATTCATTGAAATCCTAGAACTCTTGAGGGATCCATGTATTTAAAGGTTTTATTTGTAGAATTCTATGCATGGGAAGTGAAGATGTTTCCCAAGTTAGTCCATGTAATTTCCTCTTTAACTCCAATAATTTATCACAACTGGAAAAAATGCAAGCTTACAATCCTTTTTCAATCTCTAAGTGTGCATGGAAACTACTAGACCACGTAGTTTGATGCACTAGTAATGTATAATAAGATTCCATGAGTATCAAATGTTAATCATCCACATTGCATGGCCTATAGAACCGAGGTGTTGCAAAATCATAAATTTAGTCAACTAACATGGGTTGACTTTGATTCTCCACAAATACTTCAACCATTTTTTGTAAGTTAAGTCTTCATTGGCTTCACTATATTGGTATTTGGGTATAAATGATGTTTTATATGTAAAAACCTTCATCTTTGTAACTAGATGAAAATGGTGTGATAACAAAGGGAAACAAGAGATTAGTGTCCCCTTCTAGAAAGACATTCCCATAGGGTGGCCATGAAGAAAATGATAAGGATTGGCTAGGAATTCAGACTCAACATGGATATTGTAGGCTATGAAGTCAAATATGTTATGTTGGATGGATTGTGAGCATACTACCCAAGCAATCCAGGAAATGACAAGCAGTGAGACTAGTCTTATACCTTATATAGTTGCACCTTAATAATAAGTATAAAATCTACCCCATAGATATATTAGAGAACATTGAATTTAACCTTGCAAGATTAAAGATAGTAGTCAATTTCAAAATAATCAAAATCATGGATGAGAAAGATCCATAGCTTGCATTACTAGGAATTGAGCGGGCATACGATAATGATGTAATCATCATTCTAAAAAGATAAAATATATCCTTTGAATTCAAATGGAAGTGATTAGTCCAACCAATTGATTTGTATCAATGACCTGAATATATAGAAGCCACAAAGAAGAAATGGATGGAACCATGGTAGATCATATCTACAATATAATTGCAAGGATGCTAGATGAATATGCCAACTTGACAAGGAATGGTGTTATGAGTTGGAACAACATAGGTTTCTTTGACATCAATTCAAAGGATGCACTGTATAATTTGTAGGAGTGAAACCATGAGTTGTCATCCAAAAATAGATCCTCTATCAAGAATGTTAGATGGTTTGGCACAATGCTAAATGATTCACTAGTATATGATGGTATAGACCACATAGGGGACTTTTTGGATCGATCAGTATATGAAATTGAGCCAGAGAAGTGAATCCCAACACTGGACAAAACTCTCAAAGCCACTCCATTCCATTTGTAGGTAACACATAGAGAGTTCCTATAAAGTTGGGATGAGGCCCTGTCTAAAGTGGATCTGGTGGTCCACTTCATGAGAACATCATAAATACATAACATAATTCCACATATCCATAATAAACAATATTTTATTTACTATCCATTTTACATATTTACTTGACATCATATGAGATACAATATGTGTATATAAATACACGTAGGGAATGATAAGTTGTGTCCTTGGCAAAGGTCATGACTTATCATATACTTATCATTTACATTATAATGCCTATTTACAAACCTATAACATGTTATTACATAATAATAAATGTAATATACTTTAAGTATATTACAAGTCTTACCCCCTTAAAAATGTTTGTCCTCAAAGAATAGTGAATGAGAAACTCGTCTAATAAAATGGCATTCTTTTTTCACTACTATCAACTAGATAAAGTTGAAGACATGAGGTGATATGACAATCGAAGTATCGAACAATATTGGCGTATTGAAAAAGAATCAATCCATCCAAGGTGGATTTTTTTCTGTAACTCTCTGATGATAAGATTCTGGATTTGATCTTATTTGTTGACTTCGGGGCACATATATCTTTGGATGTCTAGAAATTTTGTCCTTATTAATGTATGGTTTAGTCTTCTCATGATTTACTTGAATCATCATGATGATATTTGATTTTTTTGTATTTATTGGTGTGACAACATCCTTCGACTGACCTATGAATTTATTAGTGGCGATAAACGGTATGTCAACTTCAACAAAACCTATGGATGTTGCTTTACCATAGAATTGTTAGTTGATATCGACTTCTGGAAACACTTCCACTGATAATACTACATTAGCAATCTGATTTCTAATTTTGATCCCTTATATTGAAGTCGATTTATCTTCAATTTCAACTTTTGGAGGATCGTCCATTGATACATCTTCATTGTTAAGAACATTAGTTTTTTCCATGTCGATCAAGTCGGTGCTAGTGCCCTTATCCATGGTTTTGGTTTCTTGTTGTGCCTTCCTCTTATTCTTCAATTTCTTCATATCTACCAATAGACTTTTATTATGATTTCTCAAATGAGAATTTTCTTAATCTTTGGACAATAGTTCTTTATTGATATTTTCAGACTCTTTTTTATGAGTGCTTTTTATATTACTAATTTGTTGTTGCGACTCTTTAATTTGTTGTTGAAATTTATAATTTTTTGTATCTTGATTCTCCAATTTTGTTCGGTTTTGCAAAATTTCTTCATCTTTGCTAATAAAAATTTTATTCAATTTCTTTAACTTTTCCATTAATTATGTGTGATTTTGTTGTTCATTTTGATCTGAATTCGATGATAGAGCAAGGTGCTTTGAATTAATGTCTTGCAACATTATTTTATTGGTAAGGTGCTCAAATTCTATGTACTTTTTATCAACATTCATGGTAAAAGTACCAATAGATTTCAACCAAGAGTTCCCGAGGACCACATCCACTTCCTTGGTTTGTAACACAAATAAATTGCATTTTGGGGAGTACTCATCAATTTTTAATTCTAAATTATTAATCTCATCATCATACTATTGTGTAAGAGCTCTTTTAACTTCCTCTTTCGCAAGTTGTAATTTATTTGTCAATTTAATATCAATATAGTTCCAATGATTGGTGAGGTCAATGGAAATGATTACGGTTTCATTCTGGATCCTCCATAACATACATATGACAATATCGATTGGTTCCAAAACATACCCAGAAGTGAATTGAACCTTATTTTCCATTTCACTCCTTATGAAATACTTTTCCTTCTATATCACTTGAATTTGATCTCTTCCTTTTACTTTCTCTCTCCAATAATATATATATATATATATATATATATATATATATATATAATCTATTTTTAAGGTTAGGATTTGAACTTGTAACCTCTTAGAAGGAAACACATGTTCTTAACCATTAGGCCCACTCAAACTATATATATATATATATATTCTTCCTTCCAATAGTTTCTTTGGTACTATGTAAGAAAAAAGTTACCATTGTAAAAAAACAATTGTCTCTGTAAATATATATTTTATATATAAGTCAATTGGGTTTGGCCCTAGTGGTTTGTGTTGAGGGGTGTTTCCCCCCGAACCCAGGTTCAATTCCCACAAGTGACATGTTGAGCTCTTAAATGAGTACATTATCAAAAAAGCTTCGACTTTCTATAAAACTTGGTTTACCTTGGGTACCATCCTCAAAATGAGGGGAAGTGCCCAGTGGGTTTCCCCGAGAGTGTTTCCCTTGAATATATATATTCAATGCCTTATTCAATTTACAACAATGTGTATAAATACATGTAAATGAGTAAAGTTAGCCCATGTTAGTCTACTTTGGTCTCTTCATTTTTACCTTCTTTGTTGGGAATGTAGTCATCTTGATTTTATTTGAGCTCCACATGACTATCTTTTTCATGAATAAATTCCAATTCAACGCGTTCCTTATCTTTGTCATATTTGTATTTTTCAAATACTTTATTTATTGACTCAATGAGTTGATTCTTAAATTAATCAAGAATGGTGGTTATATGTTTGGAAGATGTATCCATGGTATATCCAAAAAATGGATATGGTGATTTTTTTTACTGGGTCTAGTAAAAAAAAATTACCGAGTCGGTAAAATTATTTTTTGATCACTCATTTACTAATGGAAAGGATATCTAAAATTCATAATTGCCAAGGAGAAAATATGGAAACAACTTTTGAAACTAATTGGGGATCATATGCCTACAATTTCATGCCATTTGGGTTGAAGAATGCACTCGTTGTAATCTCAAGAATTGTCATAGGAACCTTTAGGTACTACATCCACAAGTTCCTAAAATTTTACCCAGATGATTAGACTATCCATGGCATATTAAAAGACAATGGTATGATGTTGTGTTCAATGTTTGAAAGATGATGACAATTATAGATCTCCCTAAACTTAAATAAGTGTACATTATGCACACCTGTGAAGTATGAGTCACTAAGAAAAAATTCAAGTGATTGTTAATTTACCCACCTCCTATAATGCCCAGACCTTGTTATCAACAATGGAGAATATTGGATACTACATGGGGTTCATCAAAAACTATTCCTCTAGAGCCAATGGAGATATTGATAAAGAAATTGAGGAATTTAAGTGGATAAAAGAATGCCAAGCATGTTTTAACACAAGGAAAAAATGGTAAGTGATCTTACTCCGGTGTTTCAAAATTGCTTCTTGAATTCATTATACATTTATATGCATAAAGGATAACACTAGGGGCAATGTCAATGTAACATAGTGAAGGAAATACTTACCATCCAATCTACTTTGTTAGTCAAATCTTTCTCGAGTTGAGCACAACTACACTATAACATAGAGGGAAGGTATTGCTATGGTATATTCCCTATGGAAATTTGTCACTACCTATTAGGTGGTGATTTTAAATTTTATATGGACCACTCAAAACTCAAATACCTAGTTAATAAATATGTCTTGGAGGGATGTATATGTTGATGGCTTCTAATGTTGCAAGGATTAATCTTTGAAGTCATGGTAAAGCCAAGGAATCACAACATGGGATGGATGATCAATCATGCATAAATTTTGGGGAATAAGAGGGTTTGATAGATGACCAACTACGTAACACATATTTATTTAAAGTAGAAGATATCTCACATTATCTTGAGGAAATCATACCCTTTTTGGCCATAAGATTTGCGCCAAAAGAATACATAGTTGTACAAAAGAAATAATTGGTCTCCAGAAATCTTGATTATCATCTTATTTTAGGACATGTATAAAAAAACGGAACATATGGCATGATCTGACATTGCATCCTAGACCATGAATGCTTGAACATCCTCTGAGAGTGTCGTAACAAGGTCGCAAGAGGACACTATGGTAAAATGCTATGACTAGAAAGATTTTGCAAGTAGGTCTCTGGTGCCCAACTACATTTAAAGATGCTAAATCATATGAAATGGCTTGTGATGTCTGCTAGAGTCTTGGATAATCATTGTTGAGAGACCAAATACCACTCCACCTAGTGTTTTCCCTCCCACCTCTTGAAAAATGAGTTGTTGATTTGATAGGGCCTATCAAGAGTATCTCTTGACATTCAAGCACAAGATATATTATCACATCAACAGATTACCTAATAATATAGTCAGAAACAACTCCAACCACAAAATTGTTTAAATGGCACTACTACCAAATTAATTTTGAAAATATAATCGCATGGTTTGGTTGCCCTAGAAGCTTAACTAGTCACCAAGGAAAGTATTTTCTGAATACAACAGTTGTGGAAATGACTAAGGAATTCATGATCCAACACCATAGAAGCAGTCCTAGTATTTTAAGACAAAGAAAGAGTGGATGCTTTCAAAAAGATATAGGGGAATGGAATTACTAAGATCTATGTAGTGAACATGAAAGATTATGATGAGTGTATATCGATATTGTTATGGGTATATTACACCAACATAAAGAAGCTTACAAAACATACTCCTTTCAATCTGGGATACAAGAAAGAGATAATGGTGCCCATAGAATTCTTGGTCCTAATATTTCTTATAGTGAATGTGATTCATACGTCAGACAATGATACGTCAGACAATGAGTCTCCATAGGAAATACTATATGTACAACTAAAGTTGGAAGAAGAGAGGTTTGTAACCTAGTTCCATTGAATGATCTAAAAGGCAAGGGAGAAATCTTGACAAGATCACCACATCAAACATTGAAACTTTCAATAAAGGAGACATGGTATTATTCTACAACAAGAAGTACCTAAAGCACCTAATCAAACTTTAGATGGACTAATTAAGTCCATTTTTTTTTTGTTGTGAACATGCATTGCTTTGTTGCAGTTAAGATGGTAAAAATAAATGGAATGCTTTGTGAGGGGTGGATGAATGGCACCCACTTGAAACAATTGACCCATCCCTAAAGTGTTATCGTGCCACTCCTATCATAAGAGTATTATACACTACATTCAATTCAATTTACTTTGTTTGAGTCAAATAAATCTCCACCCTGTAGTTGAGCCTATTAGTTTAAGTTAGGTTTTCAATTCAGTTGCATCAATATCATTTCCCTTCTAGTTGTGTCAGTGTCTTTTCCAATTTAGTTGCATCAATTTCTTTACTTCTAATTTACTCTCTTTAATTTGTTTGAGTCAGTTTCTTTAATTTATTTACTTCTAGTTTAGTCTGAGTAATAAGTTTGAGGTGATAGGAAAAGGAATCAAAGAATTGAGTTGTATGATCGATGGGACATGTAAGTTAGGTGACACCGGATGCAAATCTGCCAAATTATGGAAATATATAACGGTTCCAATTAATAGTAAATTCACAGCTTTGATATGGCCATTAGGCTTAATTAATGGTAACTAAGACACCATGTACCATATCAAATGTAATTCTTCTATATAAGCATGACTTTGGCCCAATTTTTAGCTATATTGAAGATTAGGTTTGACGAGAAGTTAAGTTGTTCATCTACAATACTACTTTACTACCGTATGTGTCAGTTTAGTGACAAGGAAGCATAAATCAATAGATAAGAGAATGTTTACTAGTCATCTATAAGAGATGGGAAAATAAATATCCACATAGAACCAAACAAGACGGAAGTCATCCATGTCAACCCTATTGATATCAGAGTTCACTAATAAGGAGATTTCAAGGGTAAATTCGAGTATATGTGGATAGTGGAATGACAAACAATAAACTTTTCCTAAATTTTAAGCAAGAATTTTACGTGAAACAAGTATAGATAAGCAAAAGTGAGAAGCCAATCGAGGTTTTGGATGAATTTCAACTATTGTAGGTATCCTCCATTATGAACATTGTAAAAGTCCCTACTTTTAGTTCCACATTACTAGTTCAATGTTGTACCGAATTTCTAATTAGTAGGGTACAACAAGTCAAGTTGTGGCTTGACCAACCCTATCCAGTTACTCTATATCATATCCACAACAAGTCAAGTTGTGGCTTGACTAACCTTATCCAGTTACTCTATATCATATCCACAACATGACAAGTCTTTCCATGGATGGACCCAAGGTTTAAATGACTTTTCAAATTCATAAGAGAGTATAGAGGGTGGGTTAATATGACCTATACACAAAGCATGGCACCCATTGAGGGTCCATTTATGCCCCCCCCCTCCCACCCTCTATAGAGGGTGGGAAGTGGGGGCATAAATGGAGAATTTATAATATAAATTTTCCATTTATGCCCCCCCTCCCATTTGAGGGTTGAGGTAGTAAGTATGCACACAATTCTTCCATTATAACAAATATAGTCCAAATACTTACATGTTGGATAATGAGGAAACAAAAGATATGGGAATGCACACTCAACATCATGTCACTTGTAAATGCATTTGCATAACGTAATCAACTCATTTGGTGTCACTACATAATGAATGAATTTGTGGAAGTAGTTAATGAGACCCACATGAAGGAGTATGCATTTAATTATGGTTACTTTTTGTTAGCATTCAACATGTTTAATTAGGAGGCCTCACAAGAATGTGAGTTGCTTCAGTTGAAGAAAAGACATGTAATTTATATAGTATGCATACCATGATGATAGTTGGAAGATACAAAGGACCTTGAGTTTAACGATAGGGGATTCAACAAATGGTACAATAGAATGATATTTGTGACATGGTATCAGTTATGGTTCCCAAAATATAATATCAACCACTATTAGAGTTGGATAAAGTTTGAGGTAACAAGGGATAATAGCTATGTTAAAACAATCATAGAAGTAGGGGACCGGATAGAGGTGAACCCCCTACCATTTATTCTTAATGAGTAGCTCATCAAATTGGAGGTTGAGATCTGGTTTTGTGATGCCATTAGAATATGGATTTTCATGTGATGTAGATGAGAGGTTGGATGCCAAGTTTTGAAGCTTCGATTAGAGGGTCAAAGGTACAAGCTTGCCAAAGCCCCAAGGATCCCTTGTGAGTGATGACTTGGTAAAGCTTTGAATTCCATAATTAGGTTTCTTGTTAGAGCCAAAGAGATGGGAAAAGAAAAACCAAGTTTCAACATCATATTTTCCCAACCTATGTTCAAAATGGAAGAAAAAGTAAACATCAAACCCTGATAAGGTGAGATCAATGCTTTGAAATTGAATCATATTTGGTTGAACAATTGTTTGTTCCGCATACCTATTGCTCTCTTGTGTGCAAAAATACCATACCAAATCCACCAAATCCATACTCTAAAAGTTCCATGATGGCACCCATTTATAATTCAATATTGGTGGGTATTTTGTTACCATAATCATTGAAAATATAATATTATAGATTCACAAGATCTACTTCAACACACTGATCATTATAATGTAAACAAAGTAAAAAACCATCATAAAAATACATAAAAATGTAAATATTGTCGTAAAATTTAAATGCGAATACAATATATATATATATATATATATATATATATATATATATATATATATATATATAATGTTTTGCACCAAGTATATTGATGCTCTATGTATTTTTCATATTGCATTGAGAGTGCATTGGAAAGCGGCAGCCATGGAGAATGAGTTAAATCCTTTGGAGGCAAAGGGCACTCTCTATTGAATCTCGAAGCAACTCTTGCATTCAAAATTGATTTGTGATGAGTTAAATGCTGGATACTTTGCCATTGTCAAATGAAGAATGAAAAGTTTCAAAGAGCTTGCATTATTCAAGAGGGTTTCCTCAGGCTTCAAGTTTTAGTTTTTTATTGCAATTTTTAGCCTCAAGTTATATTTCTTATTTATTTTTTTTTAAATTTGTTTTTTTAAGTTTCAATTGATTTCTTATACATGTCTATGGTATTATATTGTAATTGCTTAGGAGTCAATTTTAGTTGAATTTCAATTAGTTGTTTGTGCTGTTATACAACTTTCTAAAGTTTTTAAATTTTCTTTTATTAATTTTTTTTTTTTTAAATAAAAAATATTTTTTATTTTATGAAAATTGAAATTCTTTATTTTCTATTTTTTTTTTTTTTGTAAATAAAAAATAGATCCTTGTATTATATCATCATGAGTGTACACCTGTGCATCGTTTGACAGCCACCTATTCCGTCACAGAAGGGAAACCAAAACAGGTGGCTCCAAGCGGTGTTATGCCTAAAATGGCAGATGTTATGTTTTACAAAATTTACAAAAATTGAGCAAAAGATGAGAGTTTCAACTGAGACTTTGATCCCGTTAGCTAGCCTAAGGCAGACTGCATTTAGAGCCACCATTACTAAGATGCTAATACAACTGTAAAAAGGAGTAAACAAATAATCATTATTCATTCTAAAAATTGAAAATTGACAAGAACCAGAGTCAGTGGAGGGTCGCATCAAGCCTTTGGGGAACCTGGGTGTCCCTGGGCGATGTAGACTGGAACAAACTTTTTCTTGCAAGTGGGGCATTGTGCTTTCTGTGGGGCGTCTGAGAAGGCCTTGAACAAGAGATCCAATCGTTGGTGGATTGTTTGTTGTCCATGTGCTTGCTCTTCTTGTTGCTGCAAAATGTCAAAGAGAAGCTCTAAGTGTTCTGCTGCCAGATGGTAGATAATTGGGCTCTCCTCATTGCCTGTCAGTTGCCAACTGGGGGGGATTTCCTCCTCCACTATGTAACCTCCTTCCCACGAACGAGGATGAAAATATTGGGAGGTGGAGGGCCTTGGGTATTCCATTGTCACCAGGCTCGAGCCTGGTGGAGGAGCAGAGGTTGGCCTAGCGTCGCTCAAATTCGAGCTAGGATGCTGAATTGAGGGTGGAGCCGCTTCTTTGGCTGTCTTGTGGGTGTCCTGTGAGGGCTGGGGTGGCGGAGGAGAGTGCCCAGTGAGGAACGAGGTTTCCAATTTGGGAATGCGAAGGGGAGTCTGAGCTTGGGTCTGAGGCGGAGGAGAATGCTCAGTGGGGGACGGGGTGTTCATCTTGGGGATACGAAGGGGAGACTAAGCTTGAGTTTGGGGTAAGGGAGGCGAGTTCTCCTCTTTGGGCATGCGCAAAGTGGATTGTGTGCTGCTTGAAGCTTTGTGGGAGCGACTGAAATGAGCAATCAAGGCTCGCTGAGAGGCAGTGAGCCGATTGTCTTGGGTGTAAGCGTTCTTTTTCTTGAAGGAACGCATGAGCTTGCCACAGTCCCGAGACATGATGAGAACCAGGGAGGGAGGGCGACTGTGGTCGGGAAAGATACAGAGGACGCGTAGGAGGCAAGCAAAGAGGCCAAGAGAGTCGAGCAACACTGCGCAGAGGAGGAATCTTGCAAATGACGAGTGAAAGTGCGCGCCTTGGCCAGGAGCGTCGGTTATAACATCGCTAGGAGCCATGGAATCCATTGAAGGCTGACAGGACTGGTTCAGTCTCCTAGTACCAATGGCCTGGCTGGAACACTCATCCATGAGCTCCTCCAAGCACATTGAATTAATCTCCCTTATGGTGAACACCATGGGGAATTAATAGCATCGGGGGTGGCAGCTTGGGGTATTAAATCCCCTCACCAATGATGTCTTCCACCTGTCTCCCTCCTTTCACCAGATGTCACCCCATCTGGGTGAATTCTTTATTTTCTATTAGTTGAAGAGAGTGGTGTGATTATTTTTATGTGGTTTTAATAGGTATTGTCAATTTCAATATTTAATTAAAAAAATAAAAATTAAAAAATCCTTCGGAATGCCACCTAGCCATCACTTTAATTTGTCATTTAATGTGAGCATTCTTGATGTGAGAGATATCATTATTTTAATCCCTTCATGATGTAAAAGATATCATTTTTTAATCTATTTATGTTCCATTAATTTATGTTTTAGTACTTCATTGATTTGATAGTACTTCTTACTTTAGCCTTGTCATTTAATGTGGTAATTCTTATTATCTATTCTTTAAAATTGTAAATTTTAWTTGTATAGATAAATTTAGCTCTCTCAAAAATTTACATTGAAAAAGAAACTGCTCCCTTCCCCTTGATTTCAAGTGTATAGATAAATTTAGTTCTCTCAAAAATATATATTGAAAAAACAACTTTTCACTTCTCACTTTTGTTATGCAATATATTCCTCTTATTTGCATTTTCATTAACAAAATCAATTTTTACTMCATTTCCATCATTTTTACCACTTTAACCTCTAATTGTTTTTACAAAATAATGAGAAAAAGGTGGCCAACTAGCCATCGTGGTCTGTAAATTTCTTCAAACATTAAGATTTACAAATCACTAAGTTAACATTAAAACCATTATTTTTTTTTGAAAACCTAGTTATTCATGAATGTTCAAATAAGACAAATAAGTAAAAATAATAGTACGACACAGAGCAAAGCCATCATCTTGTTGTAGATGGAATCCGTCTACTACTTGTGTATTTTAAATATTTTTACCAAGTTCCATGAAATTTTATTATATATTAAAAATATCTCGAACCAATTAACATCACATCCTAACAACATTCAAACCTGTGGACCAGGGACTTCTTACCAAAAGAAGAGCTTGACAATTAACATTTTGATCATTTTTCGACGATGTTACTCAACTACAAATTTGGCAACTCAAATTTCGCTTGCATAGATGGATTAGGAAATTTTGAAAATAATTACAACATTCGTATAACTTAACACTTTAAAATTATAATGTTATTAAAAATTGATTTTAAATATTTTAAATGAAAAAATTATATAACGTTGATCTCAAATCTAACAATATATTGCATTTATGTTACTTATGGGTAATATATATTTTCAATTGAAAGTAGCTCAAAAGTACACATGAAATTTAAATGTTACTTCAAAAATAACACATTTAGATATAAATAAATACTAATTATAAATTATAAACAAACAATAAATTATTACAAGTTTTAAGTGTTTTATTGATTTTGGATTACATACAACTACTATAATTGATTTAACTATTAGTTTTGAACTACATACAACTATTATATT
>JASDQU010790184.1:190673-210056 GCA_032191745.1 Picea mariana | reverse complement strand
TGGTCCTTTTCACTATATGAACTTGTGTTGTAGACTCAACATTTTTCCATGTCAAATTTTGCACTAGAAGGAGGGAGAACAACAAGTTGACCCATGTGGAGCCATTATTTTCAAGAATTCATTAACTACCATGGCTACATTCTATATCCCTACATGGTGTGATAATGTTGCATTGAGTCTTTTGGGACCATTGTATAACATTCCCAAAAGGGTAGTAAATATCTTGTGAAAATTTAATGTTGAAGGAGAAACCACTAGATTCAAACATATTAATGCAGTGCACATATATGTTTTAATTGATAACAATCCTTGAAGAAGATGTTAGATGCATATTATTTTCCCTCATTTTCGAAGGACAGATTTGAGATCAATATAACACATTACCACCCAAATCAATTCATGTTTAGGACCAATTTGAGGAAGTGTTCCTAACTACTCATGATAACTATCAATTAGAGGAATTGTTTCATGAAATGAATAATATTTGCGGAAAAAAAAAAAACATGATATCAAGGATATTATTATGATTTTTGTATATCTATGTCATTGGATTCATGAAATTTAGAGGCCCCTTAAGAAAGAAAAGTATGAGTGGTTTTCGCATGTCCTCTCCATGGATGAAGAGGAAGAGTTACTAATGCAATGTTGGGAATTTATTAATCGAAAAATGAAAAATAATTCATAGTAGATGTCTCATCTACAGATTCATGTGATACCAACTCATTAGACCTAATATTTAACAAGATGAAGCAATCCACAAAGAAAGTGTTATCACAAGATGGAATCAACAATGTAAAAGGTAATAGTTTGCAAAATGGACCTATACAAGGATTTGACCATTAAGATCATGATACATTAGTGGAATATGTGTTAGAGTATGAACCTATCATTCAATCACAAACAAATATGGAGGCATGCATCCTTATGAAGTTTCTTGTATAGAGAAAGAGAAATGAATAATAGATTATATAGACTCTCTTGTCAAGGCCACTAACATGATATTGGATTAAAGAGATATTATGTTATGTTGCTAGACTATTTTGAATATGCCAACCCACCAATAGTGACAAATTATTGTGATACGCCACTCACGTACAAATTGGAGCTTGATGTCCAAGAACAATAAAAAGAAAGAAAAAATGTTGTGGATGCTACCTTGTTTCCAAGTGACAATGCCTCTTATTAAGAAAATAGTATAAATGATGCATTGTTACTTACTAGCAATGCCAAACTTGAGGCGGTTGAATATCCTATTCAAGATATGATTTTGAAGGACACATAGTCTATTCTCCTTAACAAACATTGTGATACAATCAAAGAACAACTAGAGATTATGGAAAGAACAGTCCTTCATCTTGAACCACTTATCACACAAAAAAATGGAAAATATGATTTTTTTAAAGAGGCAACCATGGTGAGAAATATTGTAGAGCAACCAAACAAGTAATATGATGAGGTACATGAATTATTTTTTAATTAAATTCATGCTCTTAAAGATTGTATTATCATCTCATACAACATCATTGAGTGTTGGATGGAATCGTCATTTTCTCAAATATGTTTACAAAGAAGTAATCATCTAGTACTTCTTATTCATCTTTATACACATGTGGTAGTTTATAAGAACTAGAATCCCATGTTCTATTATTTAGTCTTCGAACATTTCAATCCCTCTTATGCAAGGCACATACTCCGGGAGCTGCAATCAACAAAAATTTCTCGAGTTCAAAGAATACAAGATCAAACCTATGGTATAAATAATATAATTGTTTGATTTTCCAATCATTTCTTCAAAGTTTAATGACTAGCCATTGGTTTTATTTTGAAGGCCAAAACCCAAGATTAGTCAAAGGGATGCTTGAAAAGGTCACCAATTAAAACTATAAATATTGATAACAATAGAGGAATTAGAGTTTTATTTTGTGGATGACAATTCTCCAAGAATTGTTAAGTTTCCATATGTTTTCCTTATTTAAGGAATTGTTGAGTTTTTCAATTGCAACATCGTGACTTATTTTTCTTTTGGTGAAGTGATCAACCTTGGCTTCTACCTTTTTTTTCTTGATAGAAATATGGTGCACGGTACTTGATGAGTGTTGCACTAGATCTACCCTTTGGACATAATTTGATTGATATCTGCAAAGTGTCATTTTAACTTGGATTGAATCAAATGTTCGATTTCTCCAATGTATATCCTTCCACATGAGCACAATATAGAAGAAACCCATTTTCTTTTCATAGGATTGATTGAATCTTTAGTAGTATCCAACATTCTTCGCAAGATGTTAGGAGGGATAAAAGAAACATTAACATCCTTTTTTCTTAATATCTTGGTAAGTTTTTCAAATGCTCCTTTGATATAAGGAAAAGTATTCTCAAACCAACTTTATATATAGAGAGAGAGAGAAAAAAGCATGTAATTTTATTATAGATATAAAATTACAAAATCGAATGCAGAAGAATTATTGTTGGCATATCTGCCTCAAATATTTACTTTCCTCCATATAGAATGCATGTCTAACAATGTTGGATCAGAACCTCAAAAAAACTGAGTTTTAGTCCTCCCTAAGAGAGGGAAAAAATTGTGTACATTGTAAAGAGATTAATACATATGTTGTTAAGCAAATCGTCAAAATAAAAAAGTATGTCTGAAAATCTCATTAAGTTGATTAATCAGAGGGAGTCCCCAAGGTTTTGAATATGTTCCAAGATGTCAAACGAGCCTTCTTCCCGAATCTTCCGGCTTCCTTGATTTAGGTCCAATCCTGACTTTGAAAGGTTGTTCGCTTCTTGGTTCCAAATCGGGTACACATGAGTGAAGGATATATGAGAGAAGAATGAAAGAATCCTCCTGATGTCATCTAATATTGGTTGAAGGGTGTATGTGTGCAGAGCATGTCTTTCATTTATGCAATCAATCACCATAGAGGAATCACCAAATATTTTTAAATAGGAGAGTCATTTTTCTTTTGCTAGCGCCATGAGAAGTTTTACTCCCTAGAATTCACTGTAATTGTTTATAGCTTGGCCTAGATGAGCAGAGAAAGACATTTTTGTGTCGGAATCCAGGAAAATGATTCCCCCTATATCTCCAATGGAGGGGGAACCTTGGTTTGCTCTGTAAAAGAAGGCCTAGGGAGTGGAAGGGTCTATATTTGGGGGAGGGCGGGAAGGGGAAATTTTTATGGGAGGGGATTATGGGAAAGAAAGGAGAATTGATAAGGAGGTGGAGGAAGTGCGGAAGGGGGAGGGGAGAACCTCTTCAAAAAAACCATGGTTCCTTCCAATCCAGATACTCCATGCTACTATAAGAGGTAGGGCTAAGTGGGAAGCATTTATGGGAGAAGATATATAGGAGAGGAGAGCTTCATCAATGGAGGATACATTCCAAGTGTCAGATATATTAAGGGTTGAATAAATGTTATTCTAGAATTGTAGGGTGAAATGGAAGTGTAGGAAAAAATGTGGGATGTCTTCCGATCTTAGGTTACACAATGGACCGACCAAGACCCATGAAGTTTCGTCTTTGAATATTTTCCCAGGTAGGGGATTTGTTTTTAAGAAATGGCCACATGAGGAGTTTTAATTTGGGGGGGCATTTTAATTTCCAAAGGGATTTCCCCCACTAGGGGATTGGATCTTCCACATGCTCCAGAATTAATTTCAGGTACCCCCATTTTGGGACATATGTTCCAACTGGTTTAAAGACCAAATTAGAGAGTTGTTTTTATCAGACAGGTTGACCAGGGATTCGGTTAGTGATGAAGTGTATTATTTCCATAGAGGGGCATGACCTTCACTTAATCCTACTTCCTCCCATTCAAGCCACTATGTTCCATTGTGTACATCATTTCTTCTAGCGATTTGGCATAAGTGAGAAAAACCTGCTTTATTGAGCTTCTGAATGACCTGTTCAGGGAGGAGATGTTTTCTTTTACACTCAATCCATGAGTCCCTACCTATGAGAACATATTCTCCATTCTTGATCTTCCATATATTCCAGTTCCCAACCAGGGGGAAAGCTTTAATGGAGGTTTTCCAAATTATTGATCCATTTTTGGGTGTCTTCTATATCTGTCGTACCCAGTCTATTGAAGTCTCTGAAGGGAAATATTTCTCTTTGACTATTATGGCCCAAAGTCTTGTGTTTGTGATGATTCCCCATACATTATTGGATCCTAATTTACAATTTGAAGGACATGGGGGTGGGATTTGATCCACTTATATGTGCATGAGCCATGATACTATTTAATAATATCTTTGAGTTCAACCACTTTTTCAAGGTGCCCCCATGGCTCCAGGTTAGGCCCTCACTAGAATTGAACCTTGTCCAACAGTGAAAAACTCCTCACTATACCGAGTTTATGTGCATAATGGTGGTATGAGTTGGCATGCATATATATTAGTATGTGTCTTATTTTGGTAAACCTACGAGGAGAAAGAACCATTATCTCTATTAGTAACTAAGAAATCTAGAAATAGAAAACTATTTTCTTTTTCTTCCATAGTGAATTTTATATATTCGGGCTGGCTAGATTGCATTAGTATCATCAACATATCTCTTCCAAACTTTTGGTTTTAGGGAAGAAGTGTTGATAGAAATTATTTCAAAGTTTTCCATGTGAATGAAGCTATTAATGTCATAAAAAATGTTACTAATCCAGAAACAACAAAACTAGTAAAAATATGTCTAAAATATACATATTTCAATTTTTGTGGTGAAATTTATTAACAAGTTGAAGATGTGGCCATGGGATCATGTGTATCTCCCATGTTGCCAACTTATACATGGAAAACTTTGAAATAATTGCTATCAACACTTCTTCCCTAAAACCGAAAGTTTATAAGAGATCTGTTGATGATACTAACACAATCTTGCCAAATGGGAGAGATTGTCTTAACAACTTCCTGGACCATCTCAATAGCCAGTCCGAATATATAAAATTCATTATGGAAACAAAATAAAATAACCATTTGCAATTTTTGGATGTCTTGTTTATTAAGAGAGATAATGGTTGTTTATCCCATTATGTTTACCAAAATAAGACTCATATTGATAGATTTATGCATGCCATCTCACATGACCATCCTACACAAAATCTTGGTAAAGTGAATACTCTTGCAACTCTAGTTTCAAGTTTTTACTAAAGAACACTTTGATCATGAAATGGAACATCTCCTTATTGTGTTAAAAAATAACGGATAATATGAGAACCAAATAAAACAAGTGTTGCATGGCAGCGTAGTCCCTGACGGGTTGGAATGGGAATAAGTGCACAGGTATGGAGGGACTGTGGGAGAATGAGAAGCCCGAAGTACCAGACACACATGGAAACTGTCACGGGCACATGTTAATCAGTAGGCAGGATAGGTGGTATCCATGTGACACGTCATCCATAAGCCCAGAGCCCCTAAGAGTCGGAGTCCTGAATTCCTGAATTAGTTAATGATAATATTATATTAATATCGGGTCAACAAGTAATTAGCGAGAAAGTCACTTTGTGAGAAATTTGTTCCATCGCTAAATATGGCCAGGGGAGTTCTAAAATTGGCAGGTTGGTAAAAATTTTGCAAGGATGCTAAAGTGCCATGGTCGCCCAGATCGCACATTGGAAACTGATCGACAGCTCACATTCATTTCAGAAAGAGAAGGCGCCTGAGCGTTAATCTCCTAGAGAAATTCTGGCATTGAAACCATTTAGTGTTTGAAAGTATTCACATTCTAATTATACCGTGTTTTGCATAATCCATCTTGCTTTTATTTTCTTAATAAGATTTCGTAATTTTTCCTATTACCAATAGTGAAGTAGATAGCTACTAAAAAGCACAGATATCCCCATCACTTGTAACTTGATATATTGTTGGAGTCTAACTTTCCATCTTGGAAATTTATGTTCCTACATTGTAGGTTTTATCTCTTTAATGTATTTATGAAATTCATTTATAATGATCTTTGTATACTTCCAACTCACTTTCATCCCAATATTTAGAGTTAACTTCAATTTCCATAGTCAATTATTTAATATTTCCCATGGACAAAGTAAGCAACATCCATTTCATTATATTAAATAGATCATATGGCTTGTTTGTCTCTATATGTGTTAGGATAAATAAAGTTATATGTGGTGGAAAAAAAACCCATATATATTTTTTTGAAAATGTGTTCAGTGTCGAAGATTCTTTGATCTTCTTGTGTGACCTCTGTGTTTGCTAGTTTTTTCTATATATTAGCACACACCTAACATGATTGTTTATTTTCACGAGTTTTCAGCTCATTGAAGTTAATTTAAACTGTATGAAAAGAAGGTGTCGAGACAGAGGAAGATGCCCTTTTCCTGAAACTTTTTTCCATGAGCAGCAAGCCCACTTTGCAGAGGTTGATCTGCAATTTCTCCCCAGGAAGAGGGCATCTTTGTAACATGCCTATCCAACTAAAATATTTGTAAGATGCCTATGACAATTCAGTATAGTACCAACTGATATATTTGTAACATATCTATCCAGTTGATTGTTTTTTGGAAATGATAAAAAAATTTGAAGGTTTTTATTTCTGCGGATATTCTTGCAGATGTATTTACAAGTTTGTTGATCGTTGAATCTGTTAGGACTGAAACAGAAACCTAACAAGGATGTCAATCCTACTACATTTTTATAGATGTGGTACTCCTATTTAAGTTTTTGTTGGGGCGTGTATAGTTCAAATGTGGGGATTAGAGGAAGTTCGTCGTAATGACTTAAAGCAATACAAAACGATAGAAAATGTTTTTTTTTGGTTTTTTGAAATAAAGGTTCCTGGAAAATAGGACCAGGAATCACACACATTAAACATTCAAATTAAATAAACACATTTTCCTGACATCCAACATAGTTTAAGATAAATATTTATGAGCACATAAAAATAAAAGAAGATGGTCGGCATGCATGAAGAGAACTAACTTTGCATTTCGAAAACAGGGTTACAAGGCACTGTCGAGATTGTTCCCGAAATAGTTTTCTTTGAAATTTCTCAAAAAATAATAATGCCTATTACGTACTCCTTGAAATTTAAATGTGTTTTTCATATAGAATAGGATTGGGGCTCCCATGGACCATAAAATAAATAAGTTCAAGAAATAGGATTGTAGAAAGAAGAAGTAGGCGACGGTAGACAACAAGACCTGAAAAGAAATTGGAAGTTATTAGTCTTTGGTTAGAAATTTATATTTAAAGAGGTGGAATAACTGGATTGATAAAGAAAGCAGGATGTGATCAGTATAGACTTACTATGATGGTATCTCTCTCCCCCTTTTTTATTTGCTTGTTGATGCCCTTTTATTGATCTCGTCAACGGTTACTGGAATCATGCCAACCGCTTGTTGTCCTTTGTCATTGAGCTTGTCTATTTCCCTTTGGAGCCATTCTTAAATGTAGCTTCTCATGGGGGCCATGTTGATCTCATGCCATATTTTTATGTTGAAAATCTTTCTTTCTAATTCCCTTAGATCGATAGAAATATTACGCAGAGCCTATTCAACTTTTTATTTTTTACCTAAAAGTCCACTAGCCAGTTGTCCATGTCATCCTCATCATATTCAAGGATGTCGTAAAACATTTCTAAAGACAACTCCTTAAAAATATCAATTTTTTCATCGAAGGCTTGCTTGGTTAAGAACAAGGATTTGAGGATTAATTTGGGGTCTTGGAACTCGTTGGTACTTCCAGCTAAGTCTATTTCGGTCATCTTTATGAATAATTCTTCTTTCTTTGATATGGCTTGTTCACATGATAGGACAATGAGATGTAGGTTCTTAAATTTCTATTTACAGCATGAATTTAACTGTTTGATCAGGTTTGGGGAGGGGAGATATTCTTCTCTTCTCCTCGTTTATGTCATGTTAGTGACTTTGATGCCAAAAGGGACAACCGCGTCTAGATAGAAACCTTCTTCATTTTTTAAATCCACCTGCAAATATTCTTGGAGAGCATGTGCCCTCGTTCCAAAGGAAGTTAGTCTTTTTGATGTTTCCCAGGCTTCAGTAATTAGCTCCATTTTTTTTTTGATATTCTTCTCCACGTAGCCTCTACATGATGTGAGGAGGTTGGAGGATCCTTTTAACTTGGCTGTAGGGGTGGCAGACACGGTTATTGCTAATGGAATGGCAAGCAATGGGATAGGAATCAAATATTCCTCCAATTCCTTGATTCAGTTCTTTAGTTTGGCATTCTCCGCCTCAAGGCCTCCAATGGAATCATCAAGAGCATCTTTGGTTGCTCGGTGAATTCGGGAGATTTGAGACAGTTGCATGTTCCTAAGGTTAATATCTAAACGATATTTCCCTTTCTTATTTCTTACATCTCTCTTTTAAATAATTAAATTTTTAGATTCGCTGTTAAAAACAACGCTCTGGAATACGAAGGATTCATCTTCGTCAAAAATCTTGGTCTCATCTATTTCCATTAAGGGATTATGGTGGATCACGTCCCTGAGATGATCAAGGTTGGGGAATACATTTTCTATATTAGTCTCAAGTTCCATGTCTTCACTTTCAGTTCTGGTCTCTTTCGCTTCTTGCAAAACGTTTTTTCTCTTCTTCCTCACGGGAATCTTGTGAGAACTATCAATTTTACCCAGAGGATGGTTCCTATCTCCTCTTTCGTTTGAAGAATTGTGGGTTTCCTTCTTACTAGGGTGGGTCGTTGGTGTGATGCTCTGGGATGTCGTACTCTTGGGAGTGGCAAATGGAGATTGGACACTCTTCTTACTGGGGCCTTTTCCATGTTGTTTGTACAATTCATTGGTGTTTTACAATGTCTCTAGGTCACCAACGTCAGGAGTAGGAGTGTTATCAGCATTGTCTCTGTCTTCGTTCAGGAGTGTATGGATAAAATAATTGTTGAAGCCAACTGCTAGTAAATTTTCTACAAAAATCCCATTAGGGTCGAACCCTCTCAGTCTTTCAGCATATCTTAGGTTCAAGTTGTTGAAATGGCCTGCGAATTCGTCAATATTATTGGCGTTCCTGAACATGAAGTCCCTTACTGTCCAAGGCAGATGAATGAAATGTTTTTTTCTCTTCTCATGGAAAAAATGAAACCAATATTTGTATTGCCTTGCTATTTCTGTAACAAATATTTTGTATGTAATGTGACATGAAAGGAAAGCAGGATTTTCCTTGGAGACAAAAATCATTATTACACTATAATTATCCATTTGTTCAAGTGTCCCCTTCCTGTCCAAAAACTTGGTTGCCTGATCAGACATCTAAGGAGCATCCTTTCCTAACAATAAACATTTGAAAAATGAGACAAAGTCATTAAAAACTCATAAAAACAATGGGAGGCCTTGTGCCTCCATAAGGCCGGGTACTAGAAGGTTACTGGGTCGAATTCACAGTTTACCTTCTTGGAAACAGACAATTTTGGAAATGGACAACAATTTTCTATCGCGAAAACCAAGTAGGATGACATATAAAATTTATTCTCCTATTTGAATCATGACAATTGGGAACAGATTTCAATGGAAATCAACTTCCCCCAATAAAAAATGGATTGTTCCTTGACCGTGAAATACAAAATATAAAGAATCATGCGGGAAATTATTGTTGTGGATTCTTGCCCCGTTATCCTCATAAACAACCAAGTAATTTCCCAGAATGGATTTCTAAACGAACTAACTTGAAACCTTGTGATATATTCAGGAACTATCGTCGGGTATTCCAGGAACTCGGGTAAGAGGTCCAAGCCGTTATCATGCTTTTTTAGGAACTCCTTGCAGTCTTCTCCTCTGAAGGTTAATGTTGGATCCGACAATATCAATATCTTGTGGAAGACTTGAGGTGACAAAGAAACAGGAGAGTGGTCCCGCAGTAGAATAATTCTTTGGCTTGAAATATATTTTTCGGCGCACCAAGATACCTCCTCCTTACAGTCAAAGACTTCAGGGACACGGCCTGCATGAGCAATTCCAGAGGTCCAAATTACTTTTTTTTGGGCGCAAGGGGATGAGTAGTAAGAATATGCCCTGGACAACTGGAAGTTTTGGTCCTCATGCCCGAAGATGTTCATTGTATCTCCACATAATTGTTGTCGAGTTGCTGCCATAAGTTGACAAGAATGTCTGTTTTCTCCAGACGATGTTTGAAATGAGCACTCAGAAGGAATAATATAACCCTCCGCAAATCTTGGTTTAATGTGTCTGAATGGGAGATCTCCTCGAGCCTTTCACTCATTAATGACAATCTCTACGGTTCCTACATGATGAGTTGTTAGCGTTAAATCTTACTAACTGCATACTTAGAAAGAAGTGTGAGGTGGAGGGGATGACGAAGAGCAATTAAGGATTGTAGATTTCATGAACCCGCCAACCCAACGACCCGCGAAAGACATTCCATGATGTTTGAAATGAACACTCGGAAGGGATAATATAACTCTCCACAAATCTTGGTTTAATGCGTATTAATGGGAGATCTCCTTGAGCCTTTTGCTCATTAATGACAATCTTTATGGTTCCTACATGATGAGTTGTTAGCATTAAAGCTTATTAATTTCATATTTAAAAAGAAATGTGAAGGTGGTGGGGACGGGGAAGAGTGATTAAGGAATGGCTAAGTATGGAAAGCGGTCGGTCGGGCTTCAAAATAGGGTTACAAGGGATACTCAGGAGAGGTGAGGGCCTGACGGTCAAATTGTATGTTTCAGAACTTTTAAGTGCAAAATGTGTAACATGGAAGAGGGCATGATGGGGCAGTCCAACAGTCAAATTGTATATCATGGAAGTTCAGGTGTTGTTTGTAGGTCGCAGAACAATAGAAGCACAATATTGAGCCTGCATGTCCGGGAACCCGCAATCAAAAAAGTGGCTAAGTATGGAATGGGGAAGCGGTTAGTCGGACTCGTTTTTGTTAATATATTGAAATTTGTAATGGATATCTCATTACATGGCAAGATATTTTCTGTATGTTTCTGGACAAGTTGTGTAGGCATAGTCAGTTTTATTGTCTCCTTGAGTCTTTCGCTCATTAATGACAATATTTACGGTTGTTGCATGATGATTTGTTAGCATTAAAGATTACTAATTGCATACTTGGAAAGAAGTGTGAAGGTGGCGGGCATGGGGAACAACGATTAAGAATTGGAGATTTTGTGAACCCGCCAACCTGAAAATCCACGAAAAAGATTCCAAGAAATGGACAAGTATGGAAAGCGGTCGGTCAGGATTCAAAATAGGGTGACAAGGGATTCTCATGAGACGTGAGGGCCCGACGGTCAAATTGAATGTCTCGGAAATTTTGAGTGCAAAATGTGTAACATGGAAGAGGGCATGATGGGGGACTCTGACAGTCAATTTGTATGTCGTGGAACTTCGGGTATTGTTTGTAGGTCACGGAACAATGGAAGTGCAATCTAGAGCCCGCCTACCCGGGAACCTGCAATCGAAAAATTGGCTAAGTATGGAATGGGGAAGCGGTCGGTCGAAGTCGTGATATAAAAGCATGAGTGGAAATGTCAACCTGTGAGTTCTCCAACCCATGCAGTTAGAAATTTTTGGAAAAACGACTAAGTAACCAGAAAGAGAAATTAGAGGGGGAAAAGAAAGGGGAATTCGGTTAAGTATAGAAGAGGTAAAAGAAGGGGATAAAAGAGAGTGGGAAAATATAAAAGGGGAGGGAAATTTTCAGAAGCGGGAATTGATCTCAAACAAGCCCCATTGTTGCAAAATCATCATTTTCTAGTCCAATATTTTATCCACATACTCGTTTTGTATTGTGTTTGTATCATTAAAAAGTGTGTGAGCAAATGCAAATATTTACTTGATTTTTTGCTATAACTATGTATAGTTGATTTACAGGTGCTATTGATGTTTCAATTTTGTAGAAAATAGTGGGTTAGCATAATTTTGCATTCTTACTGTGATAAGGCCTAAAAAAACTAGAATAAGTAACATTTTTTTCCAATTCAATTCTCACACAAAAAAATTATTTGATCCCATAATATTCATATTTGTCGATCCGATAATAGGGAGGTCAATTTGGTAGATTGGGCTATTGGTCATTTCAGGAGAATAGGGTGCATTAGCTAATACTTTGATGAAGATTTGTTTTTATTTCAACCTGTGGGAGTAATTGTGTTTTTGATACATTTTTTAATGCCTTGAAATATTATTTTAAGTAGTAAAATTCTTGTAGCAGATTATTCATTGAATGGTTTGTTGTTTCCCTCTGTTTTTACCTCTATTATTTTAGTTGTTTGTCATTACTCTACTACCAGCCAAGGAGAACCCTCATCCATATCATCTTGCCAATTTGACCATGCTTTTGTCTTGGTGAAACAACCCTCTAACTCACCAACAAATTCAAAAGAATGACCATTCCAAACTTCCAATGGCCTGGCTCTGCCCTTTAGCACTCAGGTGCAAACTTTAGGAGAAATAGTAACTATGAAGTCAATTAGATGGCTCTATAGGCTCTTCAATCAAAGAATAGAGAAAGTGAGTCATAGTTATACTTTCTAGGATGTGTTTGCATAAGAGAAACATTGAAAATCTATAGAGAAATCAATGAGGTTTGTTGAAATAAACTTATTGTATTGTCAACTTGACCGTAAGTATAACAACGATGAACTTGAATTTAAATTTTGTGGTTGATATCATAGCCCCATTTGACTTCATCTAGCATATATCATTTTTTTTCAAAATATTTGTGCAGAAGAATTTTGGTAATTTCATTAATAAAGTAAAAGTGCTCAAATAGAGGTCAGGGGATGGAAAACCAATAGTATGCTTCCTTATCGAGTGAAGGAATCAAGGAAGCGAGAGGGAAATAAGAGATCGTTCACTCGGTAAGGTTGAGATGAGAACGAAACTTCTTGGGCAGGGCCCCAACTCCCTCATCGTGAATTAGTGTTGCTATGTTCTATCTACATTATGAATGGAATTGAATGTTGGTTTGAAACTGTGTGTGAAATTCATTTATGTTTCCATAGAAGCCTCATGTGATGGACACAATGCATTGTCACATAATTTTTCCATGCTTAATATTTGATCAAATTACTTGAGTCAATACAATATTTAAGAATTACGAGACTATCGAACCATGCAAACGATAAGAGGTGTTAAATCCAACAAAGAAGCCCCAACCAAGATTCCAATGCAATTTTTTAATAGTAAATCTATAAGAAAAATAGTGGTTAATATATATTTATCCATAGACATTGGATTGAGTTCTTTGCACCGAAGCATTGAACATACTTTTCATAAATACAGGTAGAGGAGTTACAAAAAAAAACATGCATACAATTATGTGTTGTTCATCTAGTGCAACAGCATGCAGAAGACATCGAAAATCTCTTGAACATGCATACAAAATTGATTATCATGCTTTTTTAGGAACTCTTTGCAGTCTTCTCCTCTAAAGGTCAATGTTGGCTTCGACAATCTCAATATCTTGCAGAAGACCTAAGGTGACAAAGAAACAAGAGAGTGATCTCGCAATGGAATAATTCTTTGGCTTGAAATATATCTCTCAATGCACCAAGAGACCACCTCCTTACAGTCAAAGATTTCAGGGACACAGCCTGCACGAGCAATTCCAGAGGTCCAAATTACTTTTTTCTGGGAAGAAGGGGATGAGTAGTAAGAATATGCCCTGGACTACTGGGAGTTTTGGTCCTCACGCCCAAAGATGTTCATTGTATCTCCACAGAACAAGAAACTGGTCCCGTAATTGAATAATTCTTTGTCTTGAAATATATCTCTTGGTGCACCAAGAGACCATCTCCTTACAGCTAAAGACTTCAGGGACACAGCCTGCAGGAGAAATTCCAGATGTCCAAATTACTTCCTTCTAGGTGGAAGGGGATGAGTAGTAAGAATATGCCCTGGACCACTAGAATTTCTGGTCATCATGCCTAAAGGTGTTTACTGTATCTCCACAAAACTGTTGTCGAGTTGCTGCCATAAGTTGACGAGAACGTTTGTTTGCTCCAGATGATGTTTGAAATGAACACTCGGAAGGGATAATATAACCCTCCGCAAATCTTGGTTTAATGGGTATCAATGGGATATCTCCTCAATCCTTTCATTGATTAATGAAAATCTCTACGGTTCCTACATAATGAGTTGTTACCATTAAAGCTTACTAATTGAATACTTAGAAAGAAGTGTGAAGGTGGTGGGGACGGCAAAGATCAATTAAGGATTGGAGATTATGTGAAGTTGCCAACCCGATGATGCGTGAAACAGATTCCATGATGTTTGAAATGAATACTCAGAAGAGATAATATAACCCTTCGCAAATATTGGTTTAATCTGTATTAATTGGATATCTCCTCGATCCTGTCGCTCATTAATGAAAATCTTTACGGTCCTTGCATGATGAGTTGTTAGCGTTAAAGCTTAATAATTGCATACTTAGAAAGAAGTGTGAAACTGGCGGGGACGGCGAAGAGCTATTAAGGATTGGATATTTGGTGAACCCATCAACCCGACGACCCACAAAAGAGATTCCAAGAAATGGCCAAGTATGGAAAGCGTTCGGTTGGCCTTCAAAATAGGTTCACAAGTTATACTCACGAGATGTGAGGGCCCGACGGTGAAATTGTATGTCTCTGAACTTTTGACTACAAAATGTGTAACACAGAACAAGGCATGATGGCGGAGTTCAATGGTCAATTTGTATATCGTGGAACTCCAGGTGTTATTTGTAGGTCGCGGAACAATGGAAGTGCAATGTTGAGTGCGCCTGCCCAGGAACTAGCGATCAAAAAAGTAGCTAAGTAGGGAATGGGGAAGTGGTCGGTCGGACTCATGATATAAAAGCATGAGACATTTTTGGAAAAATGACTAAGTAACTAGAAAGGGAAAGTAGAGGGGGAAAATAAAGGGGAATTTGGTTGTCAATTTGTATATCAGGGAACTCCGGGTGTTTTTTGTAGGGCACGAAACAATGGAAGCGCAATATCAAGCCCACCTGGTCGGGAACCCGTGACTGAAAAAGTGGTTGAGTTTGGAATGGGGAAGCGGTCAATGGGACTCGTGATATAAAAGCATGAGTGGAAATGTGAACACGTGAATCCACCAACCCACACACTTAGACATTTTCCAAAAAACGACCAAGTAACCAGAAAGGGAAAGTAGAGGGAAAAAAGAAAGGGGAGGGAAATTTTCGGAAGCAGGAATTGGTCTTAACAAAGCCCCATTGATGGTTGAAGGAAACATTATCAAGTGTTAGCCCTTGTGGTCTGTGGATTGTACGTGCACATGCAAGCTGAATTGGAAATTGTTTTTGAATCTTCAGTTGACTTGTCTTTTCAGATGTTGATATTGGTTTTGATATTCGCAATATAGTTGTCCATCCACATGAAGTGTTTGAATTATATAGATAAGCTAACTTGTTGTCTTTTTGGTGGACAATATGCAGGTCATGGAACTTAATCCAGAGGACATCAACTTTTTATGTTTTGGTATAAGCTTTGAGTATTCCATCTGCACCATTCACTGAGCCATCTTGTGAATCATAGTTGCAGGCATATATTTCAACTAGCATGTCTAATTTCAGGACAAGTTGCAAATGGAAAGTTGTTGTACGTTGATGGCATGGTACATTGCCATGGTTTTATTCTTCAAGATCAATTGAATTGATGATGATATCATTGTCAGGCATAAGTGATAGTATATACTTGTTATGCATTGTAACATCCTTATTCTTGTACAATAGGTAAGGAAAGGTTGGGTTGGTCGGGGCAAGTCACATGCAACTTGAATTGAAATATTTTAAGTCATCACATGTTTGGTTGTTTGTCTGCATTCTATTTAGAATTGCAATAAATTTTTCATTTGCCTGGTGCATTGTAGTATGTAATTCAAAGCGTTTTATGTTGTCTTTCCAAAATTCGTGTGTCATTGTTTGCATGTTGACCATAGGTTGCTCAAATATGAGAGAATCTTGTATGGGTTGTGTCTGGTAAAGATCCCCACATAATACCATATCAAGGTTTCCAAAGTATTTGGTTTGGACATGTTTTATGTTTATCAGCCAATTGTCCCCAACCATATAGAAGAGATAATGCAAATAAAACAATAGTATCAATTTTCTCAGTAAAAGATTGAGTATTTAGCTAGCAAATTGAAAAACACCGTCCCAACCATTTTATGTGTGTAAAGCCCATTTTATAAACTATATAGAAAAAATTTATCTAGCAAATCGCAAAACACCGGCCTAACAATTTTTTGTGTGTCAAGCCCATTGGCCAAAAGAAATTTGACAGTTTAACAATATTTTTTTCGCCTTCTCACCAACTATTGGAAGTCTGAACCCTTATAAGAGTTTTATTTATCATGTGGGAGGATACTCCAAAATCAGCATTAATGTTTGAACCCAACTTGTTTTGTGTTTTATCTTCATCCTTTACCCAAGATTTGCATTTCAGGTCCTGGAACTTTCTCTTTATAAATTACTGAAATATGTACCCGATAAATATGGATAATGCCTTAAAATGATGTGCAATTTTGTTGCAGCTTGGCTACCTTTGTATCATACTTAGCCCTTCTACACCTACCTACATTTTTCTTATACAAGATCATTTTGCAAAGGCATGTAGGTACTCATTCCCGAGAAAGGTGGGAATATCATCGAGGGCATGGTGGGAAGGCTAAAGAATCTTCTTATTCAATTGAGGCGTTAGATTTCCACTTAGTCACATAAGGAAAAGGATTGGGATTTGTAATGCTAGAAAAAATGACAGTCGGAGTTGTGCAGATGACATTGGTACACACATGGTGCAGAGTTTGGGGGAAAAATTGGAGAAAAAATTAAGAGCAGGAGGAAAAGATATGCCAACCTCTATGGAAAGTCTGCATGATAGGAATGATGAATAAATACCTAAACATTCTTACTTGCAAGTTGTAAATAGTAAATAGTAAAGAACGATTATGAGTGAAACTGTGGTATTGAAACTTACTCATCAATGATGAATGACATAATCGCAGGTCCAATTGCAAGTGCAGGATTTTAACCTTGCAAAGTGCAACAACAGGTCCTGGAATTACCTAGGATTTTCATTTCCAGTCCTAGAACTTTTTCTTTATAACTTACTGAAATATGTCACCGATAAAGATGGATAATGCCTCACAATGGTGTGCAATTTTGTTGCAGCTTGGTTACCGTTCTATCATACTTATCCCTTCTACACCTACCTGTGGTTTTCTTCTACAAGAACATTTTGCAAAGGCAACAAGCTTGACATCGTCTTTCCATGTGAAAGACATGGGTTCAATTCCCGTAGGGGATAGGTAGGTACTCATTCTCGGGCAATGTGGGAATATCATCGAGGGCAAGGTGGGAAGGATAAAGAATTTCCTTATTCAATTGAGGTGTTAGATTTCCACTGTGTCACATACAACAAAGGACTGGGATTTGTAATGCTATAAAAAATGACAATCGGAGTTGTGCAGACGACATTGTCATGCACATGGTGCAGAGTTTGGGGAAAAAATTGGAGGAAAATTTAAGAGCAGGAGGAAAAGATATGCCAACCTCAATGGAAATTATACAGGATAAGAATGATGAATAAATATTTAAACATTCTTACTTGCAAACTATAAGCAGTACACAATAAACAACGAATATGAATGAAACTATGGTATTGAAACTTACTCGTCAATGATGAACGACATAATCGTGGGTCCAATTGCGGGTGCAGGATTTGAACACTACAAAGTGAAAAAATAGCTCCAACTATGAGTGCAAGACTCCAACCTTGAAAATTTGAAGCAAACAGCAAGCAACAAACTAGTGAGCAAGCACCAACAGGTCCAACTGCAGGTGCAAGACTTCAACCTTGCAAAGTTGAACCAAACAACAACAAGCAGCAACCAATGAACCAGTGAACAAGCAACAACCAGTGAACCAGTAAAGAATATATGTATCTTCAATGATGACTAAATTGCATTCCAAACATAGAAGAAATATGAAACATATGATGACTATGCAAGTGGCGGTGGACAACAATATTGCCCAAATTCACTACAAGATTGTATGCAAAAATTGGAGGAAAAATCTACTCTGACAGCCCTATTTAAGTAAACATTTAAGGTTGTTAGGCCTGTTTAAGGGCCTCACGCTATGTAAACATTTAACCTATCATGTCTGTTCAAGTACCTCAAAAAGAGTGTCAATGCTCAAAACTTTCGGTATGTAAACATTTCAATAAAAAAAAAGAGTGTCAATGCTCAAAACTTTAGATATCTAAACATCTAAAAAATTGGGAATAGCGAAGCTGGAAATAAGAATTCGAATCTATTCTCCAGTGAGATGATGACAAATAATTATTTTTTATTATATAAAAAATAATGCTTTCTATTCTCTAGTTCTAACAATAGAGATTGTGCAAAAATTTATAGTCAAAGGGCAAGTTAATATGAAGTCAACAATTTATTGATTGCTATAGTCCCTCTACGCCTTCGAAGGGGATTAATAAAGTATCTACAAAGCACAACATGGACAAAGAAAAAATAATCAAAGGGGAATATACGTACTTGATCCTAGAATTACTGTTCCTTATATCAAAGGGATAATTGAAAAACTTGCCAAGATATTAAGAAAAATGATATTAAAGTTGGTTTTGCCCCTCCTAACACCTTGCGAGAATGCTAGATACCGCTAAAGATTAAATAGATCCTATGAAAATAAAATGGGTTTATTCTATACCAATCTCATGTGGAAGGATATACATTGGAGAAATTGGATGTTTGATTGAAGCCAAGACAAAAGAACACTATGAACACATCAATGACAAATGTGTCGAAAGGTTAGCTCTTGTCTAACATTCATCAAACATGATGCACCATATTTGTAATGAGAAAACAAAGGCAATAGCCAAGGTTGGCCACTTCACCAAAAGAAGAATAAGAGATGATCCAAAATGGATCCAGGAAGGCCTAAAAATCAAAGTTCTTGGAATTGGACAAAACCAGCACCATTGTGTCAGGCTCATCGCGCTGATTCCGACCATATAATTTTTTCCACAAATGGACACCGTATGCGAAAGATATCGTGTTATGATCAATTTCCCAAATAGGCAAAAATCAAACTAGTCAAAGTCAACAGGTCGTACTGTTGATGTCAGCAATACGACAGGTGATGTCATCATGACATCATGATGACATCAACAGGAAACGTGGTAGCACAAGGAGGTGGAACAAGTCACTCGGTTTTGGCATTTTCGGGTTGAGTTTGTTGGATTACTGAGAGGGGGGGTGAATCAGTAATATCGTAATTATAATCCTTTTTCTTCAAATGTTATATCAGTGTAGAATTATTATCCAATAATGGGCAGTAAGAAATAAACAATCACACACATACACAGTACACCAGTGTTTTACGTGGAAACCCAAATCGGGAGAAAACA
>JASDQU010790184.1:179715-190573 GCA_032191745.1 Picea mariana | reverse complement strand
AAATTGATGAGGGATTTTGGTTAAGGTACATGTTGGGTACATGGTTGAGACAAGTAGTTGATGAGTTGGCACATACATGAGGTGTATAGTTGATGATGTTGGTACATATTGATGAGTCATAGTTGATGAGTAGTTGACACATGGTTGGTACATACTTGGTACATGGTTGGATGCACTTGTTTATGGTATAGTTTGATTACAGGTTGTTTGGTACAAGTTGATGCATGGTTGATGCACTTGTTTATGGTACATGTTGATTACTGGTTGAGGTACAGGTTGATGCATGGTTCATGTTTATTGGTACATGTTTACAATAGTATATCTCACAATGATAGTGTGACAATGGTTCCATCATTATACTTCTACTTCAGGGTAGTTGGACGGGGAAAGGACGGGTGGTTGTAGCCACCTTCCGGTTTTAGCCAGAGAACATAGGGGGTTGTAGACTCCTTCTGGTTGTAGCTAGAGAATAGGGGAGTTCGAGCTTCCTTTAGGTTGTAGCTTGAGAAACTAGGGGGTGGAGAATCATTCCGGTTGCAGCTGAAAAACAAAGGAAGTTGGTGCTTCCAATGAATGTAATTCTTCAAGACATATACGAAAAGGCATTTCGTGGTTTTCTCTCGCTTTGGGTTTCCACGTAAAACACTGGTGTACTGTGTATGTGTATGATTGTTCATTTGTTCATTAGTTATTTACTTTGCAGTTATTGGATGATAATGCTACATTGATATAACACTTGGATTATATGGTTAAAACGGATTAAATTTCTCTATTACTGATTCACCCCCCCTCTCAGTAATCCAACAATAAAAGGTTTTGCAAAGGACAAAAGTCCAGGCCCAGATGGGTGGACTGTCGAATTTTTTCTATACTTTTACGAGTTGGTTGGACAGGACTTGCTTGATGTTGTGAAGGAGACTAGGATTAAATGTGAGTTTATCAGACCAACCAATTCTACTTTCATTGCATTGATACCGAAAGTTAACAATCCCAACTCTTTCAACGATTTTCATCCAATTGCATTGTGCAATTTATGCTACAAGATTATTGCAAAAGTAATTGCGAGGAGACTTAGGCCTATCCTCTCTCGCACTTTGTCTGAGGAACAACTAGGTTTTTTGAAGGGAAGACTGATTTTAGATGCCATAGGCACTGCATAGGAGTGTCTTCATAGTATTAAGGCAAAAAAACTTCAAGCAATCATCTTGAAGCTAGACTTGAAAAAGGCCTATGATTGCACAAATTGGGATTTTCTGAGGTTTATGATTCTCCAATGTGGTTTTGGACTTCTTACGACAAACTGGATAGTGGGTTGTGTTACCTCAACAACATATGCCATTCTGATCAATGGTGAGGCCACTAAGTTCTTCCAAACTGGTAGAGAGTTAAGACAGGGATGTCCATTGTCGCCTCTCTTATTTATTCTTGTGATGGAAGGACTTAGTCTTTCTCTTAAAAAATCTCAAGCAGAGAGAGAGTTGACGGGTATAAAGGTTTCTAGGATTATTAAGATTCTTCATCTGCTCTTTGTGGATGATGTGCTAATAATGTCCAAAGCTTCAATCCTAGAATGACAAGAAATCAACAAAATCCTTAACATCTTTTGCTGTGCGACGGGATTGATGATCAATGTCCAAAAGTCTTCTTTTATTCACTACGAAGTTCAACATGACACTCTAGATGCATTAAAAGACTTATTTCACTTCAAATTCTTGAATCTTTCGGAAGGCTTTTAATACTTGGGCTTCTTTTTAAAGCCTGATAACTACAAGTCAGAGGATTGGCAGTGGCTTATCACAAAGTTCGAGAACCGAATAAGTCATTGGTGCAATCGATTGCTCTCAATGGGGGGAATATATGTGTTGATCAAAGCACCATTAGAGAGTCAACTGGTCTATTGGATGGCTTTGAATCACATCCCGACATCCGTTCTAAATCGGATCCACAAGCTGGTTTTTTCCTTTCTCTGGCCAGGCAACAAGAAAAAATAGTGCTACCATTTATGAAGATGGGAGACCATTTCGAAGCCAAAAATATTTGGAGGGTGGGGGTTGAGAAACATTTTCTATTTTTATAGGGCTCTGGCAACCAATACACTGTGGCGAGGCCTGATGAAGAACGATATTTGGCATCAGGTGATAAAGGATAAGTATTTACCCCATGGTTCTATGAGGACATGGATGAGATCGACTTCCTCCGTTACGTCATACGGTTCCCAAGCTTGGAAAAAACTCCTGAATACTTTACCTCTGATTGTGCATTGGCTAGCATGGAAACTGGGTTTGGGAGACTCCATTATTGTTGGGAAGGACGAAATTCTGGGCTTGGGGAAGGATTCTATTTTGTCTACTGACTTGGTTTTCTTTCTTAATAATATTTTTTTTTATTATCTTTATCAATCAAGGCGAGTCTCCCCATAGGACTCGATCTACTTCAACTGGTTAGACAATTCAAAATTGGGATTGGAGGGTGATCTAGAAGCATAATGGGAAAGGTATAGGAGGAACCTGATTTGATAAAAAATTCAACTATCTACAAGAGCGGATCAATTAAAATGGACAAGTGGTGATAGCTCTGGTCAGATTACAGTTAAAAATGTATACACCGCTCTTTCTTCAAACCTATGGAAAAACAAAATAGGTGGTTGGAGGAAAAAACTATGGAGTTGGGATTGTCCCCAAAATATCAAGATATTAGCCTGGCTAGTGATTGAAGATAAAATTCTTAATTGGAAAAACTTACAAAAAAGAGGATGGTTGGGGACAAGAACTTACCACCTTTGCAAAGGTAAGTGGGAATTAGGAAAACACCTCTTTGTTTACTGTCCATTTACTATATCAGTTTGGGAAAGGATCAAAATGGCCCTCAAGTTCTCTATAGGATGGATTGGCCCAATAATGAAGGAGTGCTATGAAAACTGGGCTCTTCAGAATCACAACTTCCCAACACTGCCATCCTTTATTTGTTGGTTTATTTGGCTTGAACAAAACTTGGCTATCTTTGAGTCAAGGACTCCCTCTATTCAGAAGATAGCTTATCTCTCTTTAGGTGCGGTGGGCAGTCATAGGACAAAGGAAAAAGTATATACTACTAGATGCTCAGTCGTTGCAATTCCTAAAGAAAAAATCATCAGGTGGTTTGACGGGGCAACTAAGAGGAATGGAGATCTAAGTGGCACTAGAGGAGTCATTAAAATCAACGATCACACAATTTATAAATGGAATCTAACTTGTGGAAGAGGAACTAATACAAGAGCATAACTTATGGAAGTTTGGGCTTCTCTAACCCTGGCACACAGACTTTCTATTTCAGATATTCATGTTTTAGGGGATTCAAAAATAGTCATTGACTAACTTAATAGGAAAGGCACTCTTCAGGTTGTTACTATAGACTGTTGGAAGGACATGACTAATGAGCTCACTAAGTATTTCATGAATATTTATTTTTCTCATGTATACAGAGAAGATAATCAAGAGGCAAACAACTTATCAAAACTTGCCCTCACAATGTGTCCAGGGAATATAGCATATAATCAGTGGGACGGAGGCCATGAGGGCCCAAAACTCTTTTTAAAGATGCACTAATAGTTTTCTGGGGAGCTTATATATGTTGGTTTCTTGCAAAGATGGGCGGTCCCATTTTTTTAGCCTACATCTATGTATGAAAGTTAAACACTTTTTGAAAAGTGTCTTTTTTGGTCCATAAGGATAAGATGTCAGTATTGTAAGGAAATTGAAAAATTTCCATCTAGTTATGTCAGTGGACCGGACCATGGAACTCAAGGAGCCCTTGATGTAATGTTTTGTCATGTGAACAAATTATATTAATATAAATATAATGTGCAATTTTCAGTGGAAAAAAAACAAAAGGGTGAAAGGAAAATTAAGGTTTTTATGAGACATCACACTTCACGTCATATTTGTGAAGTATTTGATAAAGAAGAAAATAAAACGTTCAAAGTTATTTCTCCATCGACTTTGACGCGAGAGCATGTGATATGCACAAGGAAAGCAAACCGAAGTATACAAAATTCCAAACGCCACAATCATTGTCACTTCTATCTATCTCGTTTATGATTTTATTTCAAATCATCAATGTTAAAAAATCAATGGAGGAAATTATTCTGTCTCTGGAAGAATCCAGAGATATCACACACACTATTGATGTATGCCACAACTACTAAGAAATTAAATAAACCCTAATTGCTAACGGTTGAAACCGCTATCAAACATTATAAAGCAAATAACACACAATCATTCAAAGGAGAGGGAATTTTTTTTTAGACGAGATATGCAAGGAGTGTTGTGAGGTTTTTTTCTTTCACTTTATCATTCACCCTCCATTCTTTTCAGTAGGGATTTGATGAAGTTGTTGGCAACATGGATGTCTTGCAAAGTAGCGGAAGAGATGACGCGAGGATGAATCTTTCCTGGTGCTCATGAGGTGAATGGTTTACTTATCAAGTTCGTTGTATTTTAAGTCTGATTTTCTCTGTACTAATCAGTTTTTGATATGCATATTTTCACCTTGTGCCATCACCACCATTGCTTTATTCTATTTTTGGCACAACTTTCTCCTTTTTTCTTTCGTTCTTTGTTATTCTATTGTAATGAAGTTAATACCATCTAGAATGGCTAAAGACTAGAACTCTGATCCAAGTCTACGCAAAAGCTTGAAAACTTCATGAAATTTATAACAATGTATGAAGTTATCTACTTCAATAAAGATCAAACTTCTTTGGCTCTTAATATACATATTTTGGTTTTTATTTATTTTTTATCTCTTTTGATATAATATTTAAAAAATACAAAACATTTTTTTTTTTTTTAATTTTTGTTTATTCTTTATAATAATTTCACATACATATCATCTTTTCTTCTTTATTTAGTTTTACTTTGGTTAACTACACCATTTAAAAAATAAAACTTATTCATTTATTTCCCTTTTTTAATACTTTTAGTCCTTTTATTTATTTATTTCCCTTTATTTAATACTTTTAGTTTTTTTTTGGGTACATACTAACTACTTAGTTTTAAGTTTGTTTACTTTTCTTTAAAAGTTTTAATTTTTTATTCACACTTATCTTTATTTTATTCATTTTCTTTTAAGTGTTTCACTTTATTTTTATTAATTTTTTAATTCATATTTTATATAAAAAGTATAAATATTAAAAAATTTGAAATTATAACACATACACAAATTTAATAAATGAAAAAATCATGTAATAAACATTTCAAGGTTTTCGTTTAAGTTAGAGTTTAGTTAGTTTAATTTTTATTCAAGTTTTTTTTTTTCATACTAACTTTTTTTAATTACTTTTCATTTAAAAAGATAAAATACAAAAATGTTATAAGTTATAAAACACAATAAAAATTGAATATCGCAAAATGATAAATACAAGGTTTATGCTTAAATTTCTATATTGTTAGGATCTAATGTGCATTATGTTTAGACTATAAAATATGGTATCTCTTCTTGGTTTAGTCGACTAAAAGGTTCAAAATGTTGGTGTTGAGAACTTCCTAGTTCTTCAACAATCTTTATAGCCACTTGAAATGGTCTAAGACAAAACAATTGAAATTTTGTGCATTTTTCTTTTGACTAGTACATTTTTCCCACTTTAAGACAAGATCAACGAACCAAAAGTCTTTACTACTAGATGCACACTTAAACAAATGCCTACCAATCCTTTGGCAAGATGAAAACTTATTATGATCCTTTTTTCTCCCTTCCTCTAACTTGAGCACATGCCAATTTAACTTTGCATCTCGAAGGAGTGTTCACCACTCATTGCTTGAAATAATTACCAAGAGGGTAAGATTGTTTTTTTCCATATATAAGCAAGTATGATGATGTTATCTTCCTATTTTCACACCTACATAACTATGATTGAATCCATGTTGCAAATAGTATTTCAAATCATGGCACCACAAATCCTTCTATCAACATGATATAGAGGACATATGATGGATACATTACTACCTCATTTCAAGAACTTACTTCTTTAGCATCGATTTGATCTTTCCCTTTAGTTGCTCATCTTCATAAACCTTGTTCAGGAAAGATGGTTGTAGTTTTAACATTAATATTATACTCCTAGATGGCGCCAATTTCCTTTCCTTTCACCAAATTCTAGATAAATGAAAATATACTTAAAAACTATATATGGAACAATCACTTCTATGTGGATTTTCAATATGTAAGGATTGAACTACTTAACCATTTTTCCCATGGGGAAGTCTTCTTTCTCAATTTCCAAATAATTAATTTAAAAATATTGAAGATTCATGCTCATAGGTGATACTGAAAACTCATTTTGTTCACCATCTTTTTGAGTGTTCACCATATTTTTGAGTGGGCATAGAAGCAAGGGAATGATCAAATGCAAATGTGTACTAATAGATTTTTTTTTACCAAAATCTAAACTACTTAAGGATCACTTGATTCTATGATTAAATGCAAATGTGTATTAATAGATTTTTTTTTACCAAAGTCTAAACTACTTAAGGATGGAGTATAATCCATGGTTCACTTGATTCTCTCAAATGCCTCTCTCTCAACCTTAGTTTAGTGAAAGACTACATGATTTTAATGAACTTTTGTAAGGGTTCCGATGATGGAGGAACCTTTCATAGCTTCCACTAAAAGGGATTAATTCTTGACTTGAGAGGTATTCATGTTGTATAAACTATGTATCTTATACCTTGAAGTTCCAATACATCCTAGGGAATATAACTTTTAATTGATTGATTGCTTTTACGTAAGTCCTTCCATCTTTGGAATATAATAACCCAAATTTGTAGTCTTAGGATTGCTTCAATATCAAGATTACACTATGTGGAGGAGTTATTTGCTTTCATATTAAATGCTTTCTCAAAAATAAGATATTTTCTCTGAAGCATAACTTTCATGTGAATCTTAATTTATCTTTACAACAATGAAACAAGTTATGTATTCATCTAAATATCTCAAACTCAAATTTATTATCTTTGGATTGCTTCAATATCAAGATTACATTGTGTGGAGGAGTTATTTTCTTTCATATTAAATGATTTTAAAGAAATGAAGATATTTTCTCTTACGCATAACTTTCATGTGCATCTTAATTTATCTTTGCAACAATGAACCAAGTTATGTATTCATCTAAACATTTCATATGTTGTTTGTCACTAGTGACCACAAAGTATGTCTTTATTTATTTAAAAATGTTATCATCCATTAATCTTTGTTCCTCTAGTTAAAAGGACCTAAAATGTTTTTAGATAACTATTTAGACATCAAAATTCCTTCAATGCGGCTTGCATGAAATGCAACAGTTTTTTTTCAAAAGAAAATCTGCTCATATATATATATATATATAAAGTCTCTTACAGTACAATATTTCATCACAATGATTACAATCATCTCAAAACAAAATTCAGATTAGACATAAGTACAATGAAGTATCAACAATACACTGCAACTCCTCCCAGGCGAAAATGGCACAAGAAGACCTATCTGCAGAAGACTTCAAACACTTCTAGCATAGTACAAAGGTCCAAAAAATACAACACTCCTAAGATTCGAATACCAACAAAAAACTAAAACTGCAGAGCATAAATTACAAAAATGCGTCAATAAAGATTTAGGAACAAATTTGGACCCACAAGCCCATCCTCCATCTATAAATATGTTATTCTACCTTCTGGATGTTTGAGAGCTTGTTTGGATAGCTCATCTGCCTCCTGGTTAAAAGCTCTATAAGTATGTGAGAAATCTAAGGCTAAGAATTACAGAATGAGAGCCTTGATCCGATCTTTCCAAAACGCCAAACCCAAGACCTAGAGGTCACATTTTCGATTCAACCAATTTATTATAATCTTTGAGTCACCGACCACATGAAAATCATAGATATGAAAGCAAATAACCAAGGATAACAATGGCCACACTCCCAAAAGTTCTTCTCTGGTGTTTGTGCCAGGTCCACAGTTCAACATCCACTTGTACTTTGTATGGTTGTTTACCTTTATAACTCCCCCCACTCTGCAAATTTGTCCTCCTCTTTGTGCAACCCCATCAAACCAACCTAATGGTCTTCCATTTTTTAACAAAGGAGGATTTTTGGATTTAATAGAAGGTTGCTTTATCTCCTTTGTTCTCCCTAACCAACCCATGATCATGTGGATCACCGAGGCTGTTGAAGCCCGATCTTCCTCAAATAATGGAGAGTTTCTTTCCAACCAGATTTTCCAACAAACAATGAAGGGAATCATGTGACAAAGTTGATGCCTAAGACACCAATCTTTAAAAATATTTTGCAAATTCAAAATATACCAACCAAAGTTTAACTTGTGTGTTGCCAGCGTCTCTGTCCATACATGTTGAGAAAACCTGCATTCCATCATCAAGTGAAGGGTCGATTCAGAATCTTGATGACAAAGAACACAAATTCTCGGACCCTGACACCCTCTTCTTTGCAAGTTCTCCCATGTGAGGATCCTGTTATCCATCATAAGCCAAGTGAAGAGTTTGAGCTTTAGAGCCAAGTCTCACTTCCATAAAGAGTTGTGCCACCATTTTTCACAATGAGTCCAAATCTTCAATGCTATGGAATCATAGGCATTTTTTGTTGTGATGATACCCGAGGAATTACTCCCGGTCCAAACTAACTCATCTAGAGAATTTGACAAAAAAATACCTGCATGATCCAGGGCTTTGCAGAAATGATCCCATTCTGATGCCTTTGAACCAACCAAGTCCATCTCCATTGTTGATTTCCAATGTGCCATGACAACGCCTTGCTTGCCCAAGTTTGCCATTCGATAAAGAAAGTGGAAGCCCCTCATCTTGAGAGTGTATATGAGATCACAAGATAAATAAGACCTCTTACCCAACCCAAGAATTGAGTCTTCTCCAAGTCAAATGGTCATGCCAGATCCTGGCTTCCAAGCAATCCAATGTTCCACCACATGAAAATATTTGAGTAGAGATATCCAGGTGTTGGAGACTTTGTGATAACTCACAGAGGGTCTTCTGAGCCAAGACACCACCGAGGAGGAAGAAATATACTTGTCCATTATCACCCTATGCCATAATCCATCCTTCATTAGACAACACCATAGAGTGTTGGAAACCAATGCTCTATTGAACCAAATCATGAGATTAAAACCCCAACCACCGTAAGATTTTAGCTTTGCAAGATCCTCCCATTTACAAATATGAACTCGTTCAAAAACCCCACAACCCGACCAAAAAAATCTAAACAACAATTGTCTAATCCCGGATAGAAAAAAATTAGGAATCTTTGCAACCTCCAGCCAGAACACCGATAAAATCTCTAAAACCACTTTGACAAGAACATACCTCCCACCTAAAGACAACCAACGATGACACCAAATCCCGATCCTTCTTTCATTTTTTTGTAAAATCCATCTCCAGTCCTCTACACGATAATTTGCAGGCTTGAGGTAAAAGCCAAGGTAATGAAAACCTGCGTCCAAGTCAACAATTTTAAAGGGAAAATAGCCTTGTAAACGTCCAATTCATAATCCTCAAGACCAGAATAATGTAAGGAATATTTGAGGGGATTTATAACTAGACTCGATTCTCTACAAAATAATGACATAATGGATTCTATCTCTTCCCAGTCGGAAACCAATGCTTTGGTCATGATTAATACATCATCTACGAACAATAAGAGAATTATCTTAAGGAGTCTTGAGGTATCAACCCCCTAGATTTTACCATATGCTTGCGCCTACTTTAGAATTAAACTGAGACCCTCCATAACCAATATAAAAAGTAAATGTGATAAAGGGCAAGCTTTTCTTAGCCCGCGACCACTTTTGAAAAAAGAGGTAGGCCCATCATTAACTAGGATCACAAAATATGATGTATTTACATAACTTATGATCCAGTTAGTTAGCATTAGTCCAATACCAGTCTTTAGTAGGACTATCTTGAGGAAATCCCAATTAACACAATCATAATGCTTCTGGAGATCCAGTTTTAATACCAAGGATTTCAATTTTTTGGATTTAATGCTGTGTAAACATTCTTGTGCTACCCCTATCACATCCAAAATCCACCTTCCCTTTAAGAAACCAAACTACTCCAATGATAAAGACTTAGATAGATACGACTTCAATCTGATCGCTATGATCTTTGCAATGATTTTATATGCAAGATTGTAAAGGGAAATAGGCCTAAAGTCCCCAAGTATAGAAGGCTTATCCACCTTAGGAGTAAGAGCTATGAAATGCAACAATTGCAAATGCATCCACAATCATGATTTATCTAAGAGGAATGGAATTAATATTAAATGCTTGAAATTTTGAAGACAAATTTTGTACCTCTTCATTTTGTGATATTCAAGTGAGAAAATAATAGTAAACTAAATTTCTTCCTTTCCTCACGATGATGTTTAACTCACCAAATACTATTAACATTTAATATTCAAATCGAGGGCCTCCTTGAGCCTAACATCCAAGGTCTCATACTCCACACAATATAGTTGGTGTATTCAAACTCTAATTTGCAAGAAATTGATGCACAACTATCTCTTGGATCAACAAATAAGCAATTAACACCCATGCCTTCCTGCACTTTAAAACCATCATAAAACAAATACTAAATGTTAGTGGCATGTGTCTATTTTATTTTTTGTAACATAGTTTAATTGTAATATATATAGTAAGAAACTCATAAATCAAAACAAAGGTAGAACTTAAATCAAGAAAATAAATCAAAGGATTGAAAATGATGAAACTTAATATATACAAGCTAGCTACTTAAAGGAAAAACTTATTGAAATACAACAAGGTTTCTTGAAACAATTGAAACTAGAAAACTAAATTAAGACATGGGAATTACACTATGA
>JASDQU010790184.1:141563-152090 GCA_032191745.1 Picea mariana | reverse complement strand
TTCCATCCACTTAGAAACACAATTATTCATCTCTATAATAATAAGCTCAGAGAAGAAAGGTTGAAGATAGCTAGTCACGTCGATTAGTGTTCCCCACAATGATGAGGTATAACTACAAACAAGATGTGAACCATTTTACTCAGTTTCCACTACAACACTAACTTCCTTTCCCTAAGTATATATTTCTCCAAATGATCCACTATTACATATGGATTCTCCTCTAAAACATAAATTTTATATAAAATCACTGACTTGAACTCTTAAATATTCTCCAAATGGTCCATTATTACTTGGTACCCTCCACAAAAGAATAAATTATATCTAGAATTCATCATGTTGAACTTTTAAATATTCTCCAAATGGTCCATTATTACATGTTGATTCTCCTCCAAACCCTAAATTTTATATAAAAATCACCATCTTGAACTTTTAAATATTCTCCAATATTGGGGTTTGTTGTTTACTTGAACAAATAAAATCCCCTCCCACAAGTACAAATTAGCTAATTTGTTACCATGAAAAACAGCTAAAACATGTATATAAGCTATTTCTTTTGGGAAGGTGACTAATGGTAGTATAATCCTGGTCCCTTATAATGTGACCAAATTTTAGTAATATCTCTCTTAGTCATTAATTGGAGACTTGATTCATTTAGTATATCTACTAGTTTAATGATTGCTATCAATTTGTAGTATATTTACTGTTATAATAGCTTGGTGGGTTAGCTCGAGTGATTGAGAGTTGTGGCTTTCAAGTAATAGGTTACAGGGTCAAGTCCCCATGCATATATATTGTAGATATTTTTAGGCCTCACTCGATGTCCCCACTGGATTAGGTTTCCAAAAACTGCAATTGATTGACTTACCTCTCGTACGATCCTCGAAATGAGGGGACGTACATGGAGGTTTTCCCAGGATGTGTATTCCATAGAAAAAAAAACAAAAAAACATATAGCACCAAGATGTAACCAACTCCCTTAAAGTGAGGAAGTTGATATTGACATATATTGGTTTGAGCACATAATGGTGTCCTTAATTTCTTCCTTGTTCTACAACCCAGTCAATTGTTCTAATCTAAATTCTTGACCAATCAATTTCTTAGTTAGTCTATTAGTCGAATACTTAGTTGAACTCTTAGTCAACCACTTAGTCATCATCCTAGTTGACTATCAAATATTGATTAACTGTCTTCAAAATATCTATAGGTGTAATGAGCTAGTAAATTATGTTGTTCTGACACAAATAAAATTAATCAAGAAAGCCAACAAAAAGAAGATAAAATTTTAATTCCATTAAATCATAATGAGCTTTGGTTCGTCAAATCAAATCACATGAGGATGCATATTGATTTGCAAAAAATATATAAGATATGTATTGCACAATAAACCATAATGAGATTTATCTTAGTAATTGACAGCAAAGGAATAAATCTGTTAACGATTTACTTTTTGACATAAAAGAGTTATCAACACAATATTGAAAAATTGTGACTACCTCCAAGAAAATAAAAAAAAGGTGATAATGTTCCAGATCAATCCTATTTTAACTAGACCTTTCCATGTGAGCATCAATCCCTATTCACTAAGGGGATAAAGTGTGAGGAAACAAAGGACCATGCTAGTTTTTCCGCAAGATATATATCCCATATTCCCCAATGAAATCCAAATTGAATCCATTCACAACATAGTTGTTGGTTAATCAAAATGCCCAAGACAAGAGAAGGAATAGGCATCCTCCCACCTTCCAAACCACACATAGAAGTAAACTATGAGTTTGCAACACCTACTAATCAATCAGACAATGAAACCCAATCTCCTGCAACTGACTTTGTGTAAAGAAAAAAGGGTGAGAATGTTTCACCTCAATCCTCCCTCTAGACCACCCTCACCATCCAAGTATCAATCATCGTTCAGAAAGAGGGATAGTTGTGGCTTATATATAAATTATATATAATATATATAATATACAATATATATCTCTATATATATATATATATAGATATATATATATATATACACACACACACAACAACAAATATCACTTATTGTGAGTGTGTGTAATATTTAAAAACACAAAAACTTTAATCCTCCCAATACTCCCCATGTTGTTAAGTGACCAGGTTGACTAGATTGACCCCACTTGAAACCTTAGATTCTCAAGGGTGATAGAAACAATAGTGGATCTTGATGAAATGGTAGGGGACCCACAATCTTAACCAATGTTGCCTAAATCAGTGAGTTAATTTGGTATTTTCATTGTCATTGTATTTTTCTATCAATTTTGTGCATGTTCCTTGAATAATCAAGGCTTTTCCTTCTCTATAGATAGTGGTAAGAATGGTAACAAGAATAATGACTTAAAAACTACTATGCCATCTCCATTTTGTGCTTAGAAACTCCTTCCATGGTTTCTTTCCTGATATTATCCATTGTCAAACCCTAAGCCACTTCATTGTACACAATAGTGGTTGAAACTACTCATCCTTTCTTCTTATCATTAGCACTGATATTGGAAGATCAAGTGGCCATAGCTAAATATCCAAAAGGAAATAACAATGACTCAATATGTAGTCAGCCTTGATTGCATCCATATGAATATTTCTGTTCTGTAGATTAGTCGGATACCAATAAATATTGAAAGAGAAATCGGCTTTGACATCTAATATCCCAATCAATAAATATTCACCATTTTGGTTTAATTAATCTTTACAAGATTTAATTTTTATATCCTTAAATAATATATCTTTGAAGTGCATACTACATTAGAGACATTTCTATCTCAATCTGTCTTATTCTAGAGTGAGAACAAAGCACACAATGCCCATTTGTTAATATTCTAATGGTAAAAGTGGGAGAATGGCAAGGTGCACAATAACCTTTCTACTATTATCATGCAACAATAAATATTCAAAGAACTCAAGACTTTGGAGATTGTATATGATTATAGTGCATTTTTCATGCCTTCATAACATTTTTCTCATGTTTCTTTTGCACTCCCACATTGTATTACCATTGGGTGTACATTTTAGTCCCATTGAACTACTTTTGTGGTCATTTGTTGGATATTAATATAGGTGTAGTTATCTTATTTTCTCCTCACAATGTTGTACCAATAGATTAATATTTTCTTATTTGTATTTTATAGGATATTGCCTTATTTTGTTTTAAGGATAGTGGATGAAGGATATTCTAATTATTAGAGTTATATGGTAGAGTTTATCCCCGAGGGTAATCTCAAGTGGTCATGAGGCAGACGTGAGACCTCTTATCTCTCCCTTAAAGTTGGGGAGGTTGCAAGTTCGAATATTTTTATCCCCTTGTGGTTAGTGATCCAGAATATATTTGCAGAATGAAATGAATACAAATTATTATCAAAAGATTCTTAACACAGAATAACAAATATACAGTAAAACTAGTTTCTATTCAATAAGGAAATAAGTTGAAACTATAAAATGCAACAAAAACACGCTTGCTATAATGGTGGTGTCTTATCTTTGAGAAGAGATGTGACCACTGCTCTCATAAGAAGATTGTTTACAATGAGGCTTTGAAGGATTTTTTACAAGAAACAAGAATGTCAAAAACTCTATACATCCAAAAAACCTAACCCTAGGAGATGAAGTGCCAAAATTCATGTGGGCCCCGTTTGGGTAAGTTAGTACATCAACTTCTCGGGGTCGTAACGTTTTCATATGATCTATGTTTTAGGCGCACGATATCCCGTTGGAAAGGTCTATCCGAGGAATATGAATTTTTCTACTATCTATCAAAGGTCATTTTGATTGTGGAGAGCCCTAAAAAACGTTGTTTAGGGCCTCAAAACGGCCTCGCAAGTCAGGGACTCGAAAACTAGGGAAAAAACTGCCAAACTAGAAAACTGCCAAAATGAGCTAGTTGGAATAGGTGGAAGGCCACCGACATCCATCTGGATCAATACTCCCCCCTTAGGAAGAAATGGTCTCCATTGCATTGATTTCCCCCATCAGATGAGGGAATTTCTATTGAATTTGGCCCCGGGTGAGCCACTTGCCTTGGTGCAGGAGCTACCTTGCTTTGACAACTTGATAAAGATGGATCCTTTGCTGGTGAGTGCCCTTGATATTTTTGTCCACAATATGATCATTGGATGCCTGTTGTATGTAGTCAGGGTTGAGATCTATTGGTGTCAACTGTTTTTCTATCTCTGAGGTGTCCAATAATGGTGGGAAATATGGTCGAAGGATATCCACGTTGAACATTGGGTGCAAGCCAAGGAAATGAGAATGTTGAGCTCAAAAACATTATCACCCACAATATTGGTGATGGTGTATGACCCATAAAGAAGTGGGAGAAGCTTCCGATGGGGTCATGTAAGGTGCTCTTTCTGCAAGTGCAACCAAACTTTATCGGCCACCTGAAACTTATGTAGCACCCGATGTTATTCATGGTGTTGCTTGTACTTGTCATTGGACTTCTGTAGGATATCCTGAACTTGTTGGCATATGTGTTGGATCCTCTCAATGAACCCAATGGATTTGTCAACTTCGGTTGGAGCAGGATATGAGTCGACCAAGGTGACCACAAGGGGTAGTGCAACATCTATGGGACCCAATGGTTGGAATCCCAACCCCACCTGAAAGGGGATGTGGCCAGTTGAGATATGTAGGGCTCGGTTGTAGCTATGTTGAACATAGGGAAGACTCTCATCCTATGTGTGGGGATTATTGGAATTATACATGCACATGATATGCATGATCATTTGATTTACGACCTCGGTTTGGTCATTTGTCTGGGGGTGGAAGGCCCTGGATTTGGTGAGATTGGTGTCCAGTAGTGACCAGTGGATTGACCAAAATGTGCTAAGAAATTGACTGTCCCGATATGATGCAATGGTTTGTGGGATTCAAAAATGTACCTAGACTCGTTCAAATAAGAGCTTGACAGTGGCCTCTGTTGCGATGCTCTTCTTGCAGGTGGCCATAATCGCCATCTTAGAAAAGCGATTTGCAACCACAAAACCATAGTCATTGCCCCGCTTCGTGTACGAGAGGCCTGACATGTAGTCCATTGAGATGGATTCCCATGGCCTGTCAGGAGTAGGAAGAGGGGTGTACATGCCCTGTTTCTTAGTGGTCGGTTTGGAAATCATGCAGGCAATACAAGACCTGATATACTTGCTGACCTCTTGTCAAAGTTTCGGCCAATGGAAATGTTTCTGTAGCATTGACGTTGTCTCTTCGATGCTGAAGTGTCATGTCACCTGACTGTAGTGGGCTTCCCAAATCAGATTTGCTCGCTCACTTGATGGAAGGAAAATATGTCCCAGACTACACAACAACCCATCCTGAAGATGGAAATTAGTGACAACTGTGTTTGTGCCCAACATTTGGTAGGTGGTGGCAAAGTCCAGGTCTATCTCATAGATTTGGGGCCATCCAGACGTCTCATGGATGCAATATTTTAGCACCGTGGTGAGTGTCGCGACTGGTGGTCTGCTAAGACAATCAACAACACGGTTGTTGCTTCCCATTTTATATTTGATGTTGAGATGGAATTGCTGCAAGTATGTGGACCACTTCTGATGGCATTCATTATGCAATTTTCCTTGTGTCTGCATGAACTGCAGTGGCTTATGATCAGTGTGGATGACTGTCTCCTTCCCAAGAATGTAATGTCTCCACTGGAGGCAACCTTGCACAATGGAGTACATTTCTTTGTTGTAAGTAGGGTACTTACGGAAAACATCTGATAGTGTCTCACTATAATAGGCCATGGGGTGGCCGTGCTGCGTGAGAATGACTCCCACAACATACTCTGAAGCATTTGTCTCAATCTCAAAGGGTTGTTGCAGGTTCAGTAGTGAAAGTAGTGGGGCTGAGAACAAGCATTGCTTTAAATCATCAAATTCTTGTTGTTGGGACCGACCCCACACAAATTTCTCCTTACCATTACCCCTGGTTACTTGGATGAGGGTCCATGTAATATGGGAGAATCCCAACATGAACCTGTGGTAGAAATTGGAAAGGCCCAAGAAGATTCAAAGCTCAGTGAGTGTGGTTGGGGTTGGCCAGTCATGGGTGACTTGGATTTTGACTGGATCCACATGTACGCCATGCTGATCAACGATGTAGCCCAGGTAATGAACCTTGTCCATGCTGAAGGAGCATTTTTCCAAGTTGGCGTAGAGAGGGTGCTGCCGCAGGGTGTGAAAGACCTATTGAATATGATGCAAGTGTTCTGACCAAGTCTTGTTGTAAATGAGGATGTCATCCAGATACAACACTACAAAAGTATTGGTGAATGGTCACAGGATATCGTCCATCATCCTCATGAAAGTGGCTGGAGCATTTGTCAAACCAAAGGGCATGACCAACCATTTAAAAATACCTTCCTTTGAATTGAAGGTGGTATTCCATACATCTGCATGTTCTATTGGGACCTGGTGGTAGCCATACTTCAGATCAATCTTACTGAAGTATTTGGCCCTGCGAGATGATCAAAGAGGCCGTCGATTCAGGGAATCGGGTACTGGTTTCTGACTGTGATTTTATTCAGGGCCCGGTAATCAATGCAGAGTCGCCAGGTTCCATCTTTCTTCTGTACCAACACGATTGGGCTCCCACAAGGTGATGAGCTGGGACGAATGTGCCCCTTGTGGAGCAGTTCTTGGATTTGTCGCTTGATCTCCTCATTCTCTAACAGAGAGTGGTGGTAGACTAGCCCATTGGGCAGCGGTGCGCCGAGGGTCAGATTGATGGGGTGCTTGATATGATAGTGTAGAGGTACCCCGATAGATGAGGAGAAGATATCTGAGTATTCTTCCACAACCTTATCCACTTGCTTCTACTGTGTGGAGAGGTCAGCCGCAAAGACCCTAGCTGTGGCTGCGATCTTTTGCTCATTCTAAGAGCGAATCATGAAGAAGAAAAAATTCCATGTCTGAGATATGGCCTTTCTGCATTGCTTGGTAGAGATCAAACAAATATCACTGGGTGGGACTGCCTTGGTTATCCTATACAATTTCTTGTTCAAAGTAATAATAACACTACGAGGCCTAGACTCATATACAACATGAAATTTCCATAAATATGGTTGGCCTAAAAGAACATTACAAACTTTGAGAGGGGAAACATCACACAATACCTCATCTTTGAAGGGGTTGATGCCATATGACAGGTGACATTGTTAGCTGATGTGGATTTTGCTTCCTTGGTGGAGCCATATGATGGTGTAGGGCTGCGGGTGTGATGTTGTTGGTAGGGAGAGTCGCTTGACAACCTCTGCTGAGATGAGGTTCTTCTGGCTACTGCTATTAACGATGAAGTGCAATGGGGTACCCTTCACCCACATCTATGAATGAAAAAGGCGCTCTCCTTCTTCTGACTCATCTGGTTCACCAGGTTGGAGCTTGGTGGTAGCAACGATAACACTAGGTTGTGTGTCTATGATCCATCTCCCCCTTTCTATTTCTGACTAAGAGTCAGAACCCGCATCTAATTCATAGACTTTCACCTCAGCCACTAACGACTGCTTTGAGTGGAAATCAACAGTGTTACGCCAGGGGCTCTTATGGAAGTCACACCACTTCCCAGTATCTTTCTTTGTCTTTCTAGTGTCCTTCTTTGCTTGCAGCCTGGACTGGTTGTCTTGAGGATTTTCGTCTTTGCTCTGTCCTTTGTTCTATGGGTTGGGACCGCCCTTTCCTAGCTTTTGCTGTGAGGGGTTCCCAGGACCAAATTGCCGCGTCTTTTGTTTGAGCTTCTGCTTGATTTTGACGACATATTGGTAGGCCACGCCCAAGGATGAGATGTCCAGAAAATCCATTTCGGTATGGATGTATCTATGCAGAGTGCCGCGATACTTGAGCACTAGATGTTGCTCAGAATATTTGATACCCATCTTGGTGCGCAAGGTATGGAAGATATTTGTGAACTCATGCACCACTTGGTCTCTTTCCTGTCGCAACGTGGTCCATTTTGTGTACATGTCGTCATAAATTCCAACAGGGTATTATTGTTCCTTAATAACATCCCTAAAGGACTCCTAGGTGACTACAACTGTAAATAATGAGGGTTCCTCTATTTCCTTTTTTCTCACAGAAATTTTCCCACCAATCTTTGACATGGAGGATGACTTTGAGGAGAGCAAAAGTAATATTTTCTCTATTCGAGAAGTTATGGAAAAATAAATACCCTTTTAGTAGATTCAACCATTTGTCTACCGCATCTATGTCTATATGAACTTCAAATATAGGAATATCGAAGTTGATTTGTACCTTGAAGGGGGCGACTCCTTCGTTTAAGGAAGATGTGTCGCCTGTTGGTAGTCGCCAAAGGATTTGTGCAAAACTATCCATCATCTTGTTCCTCTGGTGTGTGAGGGATTCCTCGAGCAACATTTTGAAGGGATCTCTTGTCCCRTCGTCTTTCTTTTCTTCTTCCATTAGAGATYGTTTGGGCGTGTGAGAGGTTTTGTCCTCAAGAGAAACAAGCTCGAGACCCAATTCTTTGTACCCTGACCTCGTTGGGGACATGCATTAAGAACGACAATGAGCAGACTGCTCTGATACCACTGATCCAGAATATATTTGCAGAACAAAATGAATACAGATTATTATCAAAAGATGCTTAACACATAATAACATATATATAGTAAAACTAGTTTCTATTCAATAAGGAAATAAGTTGAAACTGTAAAATGCAGTAGAAACAAGCTTGCTAGAATGGTGGCGGCTTATCTCTAAGAAGATATGTGACGGCTGCACTCATTCGCAAGAATATTGTTTATAATGAAGTTCTGAAGGCCTTTTTACAATAAACAGGAATGTCAAAAACCCTTGACATCCAAAAAACCTAACCCTAGGAGATGAAGTGCCAAAAGTCATGTGAACCCTGTTTGGGTAAGTTAGTACATCAACTTCCCGGGGTCGTAACTTTTGCATGCAATATCTGTTTTAGGTGCATGATAACCCATTGGAAAGGTCTATCTGAGGAATACACATTTTGATGTTGTTATCTATCAAAAATGATTTTGATTGTGGCGAGCCCTTAAAAACGTTGTTTAGGGCCTTAAAATGACCCCACAAGTCAGAGACCTGAAAACTAGAGAACAAACTGCCAAAATGAGCCAGTTGGAATAGGTGGGAGGACACCAACATCCAAATGGATCAGCTAGGCTCCATAATCAAGGTTGATATCTTACCCCGTTTACCATTCATGGATCATGGGGAAGTACTTAGAGAGTTTTCCATAAAGATTTCCTTGGAAATTTTTTTTTCTCTAGTGTAGAATAGTATGTGTAATTGGTATATTTGCACATTGGAAAATGTGAAGTTAGATAAGAGAATTTGGGTTAGAATAAGGACAAAATTTACTTTTGAAAAGGAAGCAAATTTTGAGATGCCTAAGCTAAATATGCCATCAATAAGAATGATCGCCCATGAGCCTAAGACATTTTAAATAATCACATGGAGAGGATATTTGGAAAAAGGAAATATATATCCTTATGGAAATCCATRACAATGTAAATAAGTTTMTGAAACCAAGTACAATGAAGATGGCACTATCGACCAACRCTCAACTTGTAGTCAAACAATACGTACATATCAACAACTTAATTTRYTGGGAGGTGTACTAGATGGAGGTTGAAAGTGTGTTCCTATATAGAACAAGGGTTGCATGRCAGCTTAGTCCCTGCCAAGTAGATTTGGAAATAGAGATGATAGCTGACACCCTATAATTATTGATAATGATGATTACTGTGAAACATGAACAATATGTTAACTAGGGGCTAGTTTCATAGTCTTAAAAGAAATCATTTTGTAAAGATTTTAAATGAAAAAAGTTAACACTGATAACTACACTGTCAGAAAGATTGGAATTCAAAGAATTCGACCTAGACTCACAAGGAATGGAGGAAGACGTGCTGCTCCATGACACTTAGTTTATAGATTTGTCATATGCCGTATTGGTCAGGATCTCTGACCACATTTTTACTTTAATGTGGATGTTGTATAGTTTTGGGATTAACCTAAATTTCCTTCCAATTAAATTAAGCTAGCCAAATATAAATTGCATTTTAAAAATATTCAATTTTTCTTTTTGAAAATAAACCTTTCAAATTTAATAGTATATATATTTATATAATATTTATTATATTACATAATAAATGTAATCTAAATAATATATTAGATAATAAATATAATAATAAATAATATATTAGATAATAAATATAATATAAATATAATAATGCATAATAATAAATATATAGTACAACTTTTTATATTTAGATGTGGTGATTGGTGAAATTCATTGATTATGTAATTAATTCTACATATTGAAAAACGTGAAGGGAGCAATAACACTTCAATTCTATCAACCAATTAAAAATGAGAAACACAAATATTTTTATTCTATCCAAAAATATATATTTATTTTCCTATGTTAAACATTACATTGCATACACAAATTTATGGTAAAAAGTAAATTAATGTCACATCAATGTCACATCAAAAGTAAACTCATTGCTATAATCCCATAACAAGAATTAAT
>JASDQU010790184.1:112822-141345 GCA_032191745.1 Picea mariana | reverse complement strand
ATGACAATTATAGAGGGTTTTAGGAGTATTGGTCGTGTGGTTAGTAATTTTAAGAGTGTTGATAGTTTTAGAATAGACCATTTCAAAGAATCAACATGAAAATATAATATAAAAGTGTGTACATTTGCAACACACTTGTTATTAGAGAATATTAGGGCTAGAGGATTAGTGCTAAATTAGAAAATGATTAGTGTTTGCATCAATCAAGATAGTTGGTGCATTGAATTATAAATCCTTCATCTTTATAATGACTTTTTCATGGGAGTGTGAGAGTTTATGGAATGTGAGTTTCCATGGTGTGTTTATCTACTTGCAAAGTTTTTGGCATATTTTCTTCCAGTTTTATATTGGGTGGGTAATATAGTAAAATGTTTTTTTACACCTTTGTATATTGGATCATTTTCCAACTTTGTATAGTAAAATGTTTTCTACACCTTTGTATATTGGATTATAATTTTCCGTTGTCGTTGTCATATGTAATGAGAATGAAATTTTAATTTGGGCATTTAGATCTAGTTAGCTATTATTATATGTTGTCATGTAATATTTATTTTTATTTTTTAAGATTGAAATGAAAACATAAATAAGGAAAATTAACACGAAAGATACTTGACTAAGTAAATAATATTTCCTTAACATTGAACTTTTGATCTAGTAAATATTATTTCCTAGATCTAAATTTCAATATAGATCTAGATCTAGTTAGCACGAAAGATACTTGACCAAGTAAATATTGTTTTCTTAACATTGAAATTTAGATCTAGTAAATAAAGGAAGTTAACACAAAAGATACTTGACGAAGTAAATATTATTTACTTAACATTAGAATTTAGAATTTTGATTTGGGCATTCAGATCTAGTTAGCTATTATTATATGTTGTAATGTAATATTTACTTTATTTATTTCATTAAGATTGAAATGGGAACATAAATAAGGGAAGTTAGCAAGAAAGATACTACCAAGTAAATATTATCTCCTTAACATTGACACGGGGCACAAATAAGGGAAAAAGGCATAAACAATCATTTGTTTTATTAATTTATTTCGATATCAAGGATACAAACCCTATGTTGTATAATAGGGTGTTCATGTCATCGTTGAATGGAGACTCTACTTTCCTCATGGCATTTTATTTTTAACATCAACATTGTAATAGGAAAAATACTTCAAATTTTGAAATTTTTTTAAAATTTTGATAGGTTGGACAAACAATTCCATACATGAATCTTCTTAAACCAATCAAATCAAATGTAAGAATTCATATTTATTTGTTGCTAGTTATGCAAATGCACACAAATTTGATACCAATAGCATGAAATTCAAAAACTTCTCCCAAACCTCTTTGTTTAATCTACAAGAAAATGAAAAGGGAAGCATTTGTAATAGAAAAAAACATGCGACCTTTAAGTGTTCTATAATAAAAGTCTCACATTAACCCTTTTCATAAAGTGCATATGATTCTTTATGTACAAGAATCAATCAAATTCTTTGAAAGTACAAATGATAGTGGTTTGTTCTAAATTACATACAAACTTTTGGAGATCCAATTATTTCATTGGGGATTGTACCAATTGCTCCTCGTCAATGACAATGACAATAATGAAGATGCATAAAGCATATTAAGCCAACATGTGTATTAAATGTCATAATGTATTGGATTTCTCCATTCAAATCATTTGGAGATAATCTCAGATATGTATCTGTATTTTGTCTAGACCTAAGGGGCATGGTGATGTCTGAGGCGACACTAGATGCAACGATGATAGAAATGGATATGGTGATGATCTATAGGTCAAGCTCATGGAGTGCGAGGATGACATTTTTCATAGTTGGGAGCTTCGATATGAGGAAGAGGACGTGATTTCCCAATGAGATGGAAAGGCGAAGGTTTTTGAAATGCATAGTTCGAGGTGGAGTTAACACCCTTTTATATATAAATGGGCATATGACTATAATACCTGGTTTGGATTGCATACCCCGGTTTTGAAATGTCATCGGTAAAGTCTAGATGACCTAGGTGATAGGGGAGCATGTAGTATTCCCGGATACCTCGACTTTGATGGAAGTTTGGTTGGTTTTGGTCATGGAAAGGGGGGGGATTCATGGTTTCAGGCACATGTTTTTAACAACTCGTGGTTTAGAGCCCATGGATTGCATGTAATGTAGCCTTTAAAGGGCTTAGGATACTCCATTGAAATTATACTAGAGGTGAGGGGTGAAGACTTACTTGGCCGGATTGTCTAGATTTGGTGAAGAGAACAAAGTTTTATATCTATGTTGGTTATGGTGATGGAGCTAAAGGATGTATATTGTGGGATCCTACTATCCACAAATCATCAATAAGATAGATATGTACCATGAAAAGTTGTTCAGGATCTCAAAGGGAGAGTTTTTTGCAAACTAAGGGAACCATTATATGGCCCAAGGTAACCAGGCAAAGTACAAGATGTGTGATTCCTTCATGGTGAGCCAAAGTTTCTTAATAAGCGAGTATGATCATTTTGTTTATGGAATATTCATTATCTTGGTGTTATGTTGATGATATGCTTGTTGCAAGCAAAGCATGGTTGAGATCAACATGTTAAAATATCAATTGGCCATGATGTTCAGATGAAGGATCTAGGAGAAGCAAAACAAATCTTGGGCATAGAAGTACACAGAGATGGGAAAAATGATAAGATGTTGTTTTCACTAATGAGGTTCAGTATTAACTTTGTGAAACCGATACATATCCCTTTAGCTTTCCATTGTAATATTTCTTCAAGTTTATGTCCTGGTAGTAAGGAAGAAAAGGATTATATGTCTCATGTTATGCAAATGTAGTAGGATGGTTGATGTTTGTGATGGAATGTTCAAATATTTCACATGCAATTGGTGTTGTCGGTTGACCCATGGAAAAACCAGGTAAAGAGCATGGAAATGGGTGCTTCGGTATCTGAGAGGCACAAGTATCACCTACAATGGTTGCAATGATTTAGACTGTAGTTATGTTGGTTCAGAGGAGGTGGAGGGATCCATACTAGAGAAATATGTGCAAAATGTTCACGCAACTAGTATTGCTAGAGAATCTGTGGTAGTTTTTGGCTTCTCTTATCTTGCATGAAGACAATGTTTGATTCAATGAGAAAGGTATTGGGAAATTATTGTCAAGGTGGAGATTGTTGGGTTGTGACAAGGCATACCCTTGCAGTTACAATTCATAGGTTCCTCAAGCATTTGTATTTTCGTATGCATGGAAACACTTGAGAACTCTCCTGGTTAAATGTATAAGCTCGTGAGGAGCTTCTTGAAACTTGTATTCATTTCTCCATTATTTGGATGAGCAATAAAGAATCACATTACCCCATCTATCCATGTGTTTGTTGTATGATGTATTTCCTTCTTTCTTTGTTGTTTTAACAACCGTGTTTACAGACCAATCCCATTAGAAAGGAGGAAACAGATGCTGGTTGAAATCCAAGAGCAAAGGAGGAAATATAAGCATTAGGAAGCAAAAGTAAAAGAACCACTAAACATATAGTAATTACATGAAACTGGTCCAAACAAACAACCTCGATATGAGGTGAAATAAAACCTCAAAAATAAAAACTTTAGCTAAAAAAAAATGAAATTGGCCAAAACTTTGGTTAAAATGTCTGGGAATTCCTGCGAGAATGATGGAAAATGGAAAACCAATTCATATACTAAATTATGGAAAAGACTAATGAGACATCGTCACATTAAAACTTAGGATAAAACAAGAAGAAATTGTATGAGCCACTTCTTAAAACTTTGGTTTAAAACATTTGTTCAAAAATGAAACGCTTGTCCAGGCATATAAACTTTGGCTTTGATTCCCGTGCATGATCTAATGAAAAAGGAAAAAACCGATTTATATATTCTCTAATACACTTTATGGTAGGGACCAATAACAATTTTCATGTTCTCTATACAAGTTGTCAATTACAAATAGCAGTAATTACAACTCTTTTGGGTTAACATTTTTAAATTGTTGTTTAATTCACATGGATGTGATGGATGTCAAGCAAGAAAGGTGCAAATCTTGGGAATTGAGTGAAATGATTTTACTATGGATGGACACAATTTAGAGTTATCAATGAAGGTAGCTAATGAAGTAGAAACATCCTGCCAACAAGACTAGAAGCTATTGAAGCTAAGATGACTAGTTGGAGAGAGAGTTATAAGTAATATCTAATTATCATTTTTCTTTGGGTATCCCTAAAATCCCACATTACTTTAGTCTTCATTTTAATCTTCCCCAAATTTAAAAGTTGCATTGTACTAGTTCTTGTTTTTCTTAAATTGCTTTGCTATATTTTATTAATCCCCGCCTCCGGCCAGGGACTAAATCTTTTACTTTGAAGTCAACTATCATTGACTACCTATTAGTTGGTAAGTTTTGATATGTTTTTTACATACTTCACCAATGTTTTAGATATTTTTTATTAATTCCCTTTTTCTTAAAATTTAAAATTCATTTGATAAATTTTAACAATTTATATTAGTATTTTCTGATTCGCTCACAACATATTGATGGGACTAAATAGGAAAAATATTATTTGCTTACTTGTCAAAATTTATAATAAACAATTTTCCCATTTTCTAGTTTGGAGGCTCACTACAGAGCACTACTTTCAATGCTCTACGCCATCCCCTCCTCACCCCCTCATCCATTGCATTCGATGCAATGTTCTGCAATCGATGCTCTGTGCCATTTTCTCATCCTCTTCTCACTTTCTGGCAACCTCTACTCCTCATCGCCTGCCACCCTTGCATGAATCATTTCTCTACCAAGTTATACTAGATACAATTGAGTTATATCTCTTATCATTGATGGATTTTCTCATCCTTTTAAACTTCAACTGCAACGTTTCAGTCTTCATGGTATGAAGAAAAAAAACAATCATGTAATAATTATATCCTTTAATGTCAAGATTCTGCCTGTTGTTTTTTCTTTGGGAGATTCTCTTCTTGACAATGGAAATAATACCTGCTTATTAACTCTAGAAAAACCTAACTTTAGGCCTTATGGTATCAAATACTTCCACATTCCTATATGCCTATTCTCTAATGGCAGAAATGTTGGCGAAATAATTGGTTATCAAACCCATTCTATTGTCAGCATACTTATTATAAGTTATATATTATGATAGAATTTATTAATGCTAATGTCTGTATTTCTTGACAGTTCAAGGGATGGGATTAACAAAACTTCCACCACCTGACCTCTCACCCACTACTCCTATAAATTCCACACTTAGAGGGGTCGACTATGCCTCGACCTTTTCTGGTATTTTGGAAGGAACTCAACTTTTTATATGGATTTCTTGATAATATTACAATTGGGTCAGTCACAATGAAGTTTCGCTTACATAATAGAGGTAGTGGTTTCACTACCTATTTTGGGGGGATATAGAGGGTAAAATATAGGGGTCCACTGGTCTAACAGAACATAGAAATCGAATTTGGGGTTCATTTGCTTAGGTATTCAGGTTGTGAGGTATTCTCAAAGTATGCTCTACTCACAAGAACTAGTTCAATTCCACTTAGATCATAGATTATTTGTTATCTTCCTATATATGTCAATTCCTTCCTGATACCTAAGGTTGAATACCTTGCATTAATGTCTTCACCATTCATGGGAGGTTTAGTCAAATGATGTGCTTATTATTGATGTAATAACAGTGTGATGAACCCGAGTAGAAGGGGTTTCCTTCCTATCAAATTAGGTATCCCCGTCCAGGTGCATATATGGTGACAAATAGCTAACCTGCTTTCCTTGAATCAGGGTAGGTGAGCTAAGGCAGGTGTAGAAGTATAATGGACTTCACCTAAGAAAGGGGAAAAGTTAGTGAGGAAAGGATAGGGTAAACCCTATCTCGAAAGGGCCTGACCTGCAAGCTATCATGCAAGGGCCTGACCTACAATCTTTCCTGCAACTATCTTTCTTTTGAATTAAGAAATTTATCGATAAATTCATGAAAATGAAAAGTGTACAACAAATTATCTATTCATTGATGAATTCATGGAAAGTCTATCATAAAGCATTCTATCTTCATGAAAATGAAGAGTCTACGGTAAGTAAATTATCTGTTAATTGATGAATTCATGGAAAGTATACAGTAAAGCATTCTATCTTTCTTTTGAATTAAGAAATTTGTGGAAGTACTTACAGGTGAAATTTTGAAAACATTATGTTACTGTGCTACAACATTCTTGAATGTTACTGTGCCACCATCTATCTAGTCATAAACATCCATCCACAGTCCATCCATTGTAGCCAGATTCATCTGTACATGCACATGAAGTATCCACAAGGTTTTTCTACTGGGTCTGAAAGCTGAACAACACAGTTGAGAGAATGGGCCAACACATCCATAGCTACCAAAGTTGTTACATTGATGGATCCATTGATATTGTTTCTAACAAGTAAGGAGGATTGTACATTCTTCATCAAGCACATTTCATTTTCATTATGATCATGAAAACTAGGGAGGCCATAATAAAAAATATCCAACATCATATATAAAGTTAAAAACAAATACCCATCCTCCATTGTCCAATTGCATGAAAACTTGCAGATTTGAACTCAAATTTCATGGAGACTAGTAAAAGGACTATGACTGCATTTTAATCTATCTCTACAAACTATTTCCAACACATATCAAAATATATTAATAGGAGAGAAACTTTGTTACCAAAATATGGTAATGAATTCCATACATTCATGTCAAAAAAACTGGTTCTTGTAGCTGGAATGGAAGAGGAAATATTTCTTCACCAATGAAGAAATATCATCTGACTTGGCATTGGGCACTGGCATGTTCTGGCATTGCATTGACTGCAACCGCATCTCAGGTGGTACCTGTTAGCGCCAATTCTTGCAAGGTGGTGTTTCTCTCCGATTTCAGGCCCTTGGTGTAAATGCGTAGAAATGGGGTTTAAAAACCCATCAAATGTGTTTTATTCAAAGGCCGCAGTCATGAACGCTGAATGCAACACACAGAAGAAGTCCATTTCGGGCTTAAAATCAAGTGAGTGGGCATTTTGTTTTCAACGACGAGAATCCACATATGGAGCAGATCAACGGTCATCGGGTAGGCTTGAGTCGCAGAGTTACACGGGGTCTGTCTCTTCCACTGCATCAAGAAACCCCGAAACACGAAATGCGAAAAGTGCCCAGGAGCCATTTCGACATTTCGGCTACTGGGACTTCAAAGGACAAAGGGTTTCTCTTCCACTGCATTTCGAAAGCCCGAAACGCAAAATGCAAAAAGCGCCCAGAAGCCATTTCGACATTTAGGCTACCGGGACTTCAAAGGACATGAGGTCTCTCTCTTCCACTGCATTTCGAAACCTCGAAACGCGAAAAGTTCCCAGGAGCCATTTCGGCTACCGGGACTTCAAAGGACAAAGGGTTTCTCTTCCACTGCATTTCAAAACTCCGAAACACGAAATGCGAAAAGCACCCAGAAGCCATTTCAATATTTCGACTGCCGGGACTTCAAAGGACACGGGGTCTCTCTCTTCCACTTCATTTCGAAACTCCGAAACGTGAAATGCGAGAGGCGCCCAGGAGCCATTTTGGCATTCCGGCTACCAGGATTTCAAAGGACACGAGGTCTCTCTCTTCCACTGCATCAAGAAACCCTGAAACGCGAAATGCGAAAAGCACCTAGGAGCCATTTCGACATTTCGGCTACCGAGACTTCAAAGGGCACAAGGTCTTTCTCTTCCACTGCATTTCGAAACTCCGAAACGTGAAATACAAAAAGTTCCCAGGAGCCATTTCGGCATTCCAGCTACTACGATTTCAAAGGGCACGGGGTCTCTCTCTTCCACTACATCATGAAACCCTGAAACGTGAAATGTGAAAAGCGCCCAGTAGCCATTTCGGCATTTTGGCTACCGGGACTTCAAAGGACACGGGGTCTCTCTCTATGTTTTCAGTCTCAGCCACCCTCCATGGAAGAAGCAGTTAATGAATATTGAGCAGGTGGTTGAGACCTCAACTCAACTCATAAATTGGGGGTGTGGAAAAGGCCTGGAGCAATCAGCCTGTGGTACCCTTGTATGCAGGTTCCCCTGCAAGAGCCATGCTGAGTTAAGATGGCGTCTGACGAAGGAGTTTCATCCAGGTTTGACTGAGGAGACTACACATGCTAATTTGGACTTTAATTTCTTAGCTACCTTCCTGCTGTGAAGGGGGCGATTTGCCTGAGTATATACACTTAGTTTTTGTATTTCTGTAGGCATGGATGGTAGAGCAGAGCTCTCGACTGTAATTTTTTAATGAAGCACTGGTTTTCCTGGCTATGTATCTGTATATGAAATTTCTTTGTTTAATGTAAGGCAACTCTCTTTTTCATCTTATTTCGATCTCAAATTGAAAGGGTTCATGATTGAATGATAAACATGAATCATCGTGACTATGTTATAATAAAGGATTTATTATAAGCTCTGTTACGTTCTTTTAGTGTTTCTATTTTGAATATAAGAAGTTCTTGTGTTCAAAGTTTTCTTCTACAGGCTATTGGAAGCTCGAAGCCCACAACAACCCTTCACTTTTCCTCACATAAGTCTTCCTCCTACCCACCCTTATTACAACTTACTGCCTGAAATTGAACCAGGACCTCATCTACTTGTGCACGCCTGGCCTAGTTTCTGAGTTATAACGATATTGTTCTAGGTTTACTTCTGTTCATCACCCTTTATCAACAAATCATGACATTCAAACTGATGGGCCTCAGGCTTACTCTTGCTGCAATCCAGGAGTGACTTCTGATGCCGTTGCCAGGGACAAAGTTGAAACTTTTCCTTGGGATTAAACGACATCGAGCCTCTGATTCTGAAGGTGCATTAGGCATTAGAGCCCTATGAGATTGCTACTGTGCACCTGACGACTCCATTGTGACGACTCCACTGTGGCGAACCTGTTGTTTTAGTTGTGGCTTCCAGAGGTAGACACACACGGTCCCATACACAACTGCCTCTAGCTACACCTGAAGTTGAGCTGAAGGCAATTATCAGAAAAGGAAAGGCCTATGAAGGAGAAAATTCCACCGCTGAACCATGTAATTTGCCATCTCCTTCTGTAGAAACTCCATTTTCTTGTTCTCAGCTTCCTAGTAGACCTTTTTCTGAAGTTTCCCGTTTATTGAATTTCAGAAGCGTTCTTGCTGAGATTTCCCCTCCTGGTCTCGGATTGGAGGGAGAAATCCTTGTCACTCCCCTCTCCCCTGAAGCTGTACCTTGGCGTAGACCCTAGACCACAGAAGATTACCCCACCCCTAGCTTTACCACTCCTCCTCTTGTTACCATTGCTGCTACTACACAGAGAGAAGCATCTGCTAACTCAAGCCCTTTAGCTTTCTCTATGAATCCCCCATTGTTTCCCCTTCCACCTGGAAGCTCATTTCCAGTATCCCGTATTCGAGCTCCTTCTCCTCCGAGTTCTCCTCCACCTAATATTCTGATGGCAGGAGCAAATCCCCCCATGACCAGAATGGAGGCCATAATAGCTGCTAGGTATGCTCCCCTTTTGTTACCTCAGCCTCTCAATGCCCTTCTAGCAGATGGCTACCTTAAGCAGCTGCCCAAGTTTATAGGAAAAGGGGGAATAGATGTAGAAGAACACCTTGAAGATTTTTACAGTTTTATAGATGATCATGTTATCATGCATGCAGACGTATGGATGAGAATTTTCATCCATATCCTTGAAGGCGAGGCTAGAAAGTGGTTTAGGTCCCTACCTCTTGGATCTATCGTTGGGATTGAGGCTTTGGATAATTCCTTTTTGAGACAGTGGGGAGACAAAAAAGACTTCATGTATTACATGACAGAGTTTGGGTCTTTGAAGAGAAAGGAAGGAGAGTTTATCTTTGATTTCTCCAAGAGATTCAATAAAATGTACAATAAGATCCCCACTAAAATAAATCCCTCAGAAGCCTCTGCTAAGATCACTTGTGCTAGCGCTTTTGATCTCGATTTCTACCTTTTGTTGAGGGAAAGGAGAGCCACTATTCTGGCTCACATGCAGGATGCAGCCGTGGAAGTAGAATCTAACATATTGGTTGTTGACCGACTCAGGAATAAGGCCAATAGAGACATATCTAGGAAGAGACCTTAATCCTCCCCATCCAATTCCTCTCCCCTTCCCCTTCAGACAGACGAGGTAACTAAAATGCTAAAATCACTTTCGGCTAGAATGGAAAGGTGGGAGTTAGAAGGAAAGCCCATGTACAAAAATTCCCAAAATACTGATAACATAGGCTTCAGGAGGCCTAGAAACAATGTGCCATAGGCTTTGCCAAGGGAAAAAAGGAGAAAATACAGAGATGATCAGAGGATTCAAACCCCTCTCCAAAATAGCCTAGTTTCTCACGAGGAAGGAGAAGAGATAGATGAGCTCGACCCCGAAATTCACTGTATTGAAGACACTTCCCCTTTTCCCCATTTGACTCAATATGCATATGAAGGATCCCTTATGAACATTCAAGTCAATGAGTTGGGTAAAGGGGAAAAGGCAAACAACACTCCTAACAGATATCATCTCAGGTCAAAGAAGAAAGAAGGAAATTTTGATAGCCATGATCAGCCCCTCATAGTGGAAAGACCTGCTAAGCCTGCAAAAATCACTACTAAAGAAAAGGAAACTTAGAATACTTCGCCAACAGCCAAAGAACCTGTCTCTGAGGTAAGGGAAGCTCCTAAGCCTCTTTCCTCCTTTAGTTTTGAGCACGAAATTCAAAATATTAGAATTCCCATACCCCTCTCAGAACTAGTTAAAAATGAAGATTTCAAAAGGTCCCTCTCCAAACTGCTACAATTTGAGTCCCCCCATCCTTCCTCAGACTCAGTAAATATTCAAGATGAAAATCTAGCCGTCGTCCTAGGTCCCATGGTAGAATATAGAGATGATTCATCCCCTCCCTTCTACACATCCCTGAACATACATAATAAGGTGCTGCATAATTGCCTCATGGATTCAGGAGCTTCCCACAACCTTATGCCCAAAATAGTCATGGAAGAATTGGGACTGGAAGTGACAAAGTCTTATCATGATTTGTACGCTTTTGATTCAAGGAGGGTGCAATGCCTTGGAGTCATCAAAGAATTGGTGGTCTCCTTATTTCAACTGCCAATGAAGAGTGTGGTCATGGACATTGTAGTAGTTGATGTTCCCCCCAAGTTAGACATGCTATTGTCAAGATCTTGGATTAAAAATCTTGGAGGAACATTACAGATGGATCTCACATATGCCACCATTCCATTATTTAAAGGGGAACACAGGAGGTTGTACAGAGAAGCTCATCTGGCCTACATTGTTAGTGATGAAGCAGACCCCCCCAATCATCATATCTTTGCGCTTGACACTGATTTGGGGTCTAGTTTATTGCAGCTCACTGATACTCCTGAAGCCCCTTTTCAAATCAGAAAGTAACCCATATTTAATCACGAGATACCTCCTCCAACCACCTCTGTCTAGAAGATGTTCTTCAACAGAGCTTCTTCTAGCGAAGGCGCCGGCGCTGGAGTGGTTTTTGTGTCACCTTGTCAGGAAACCATATCCCTTTCATACAAGCTAGAATTTGAAGCTACCAATAATCTCGCAGAATATGAAGCTCTTGTTCTGGGTTTAGGGGTTGCAAAAGAAATGGGAATTGAGGAGGTAGTAGTGTTCAGAGATGCTAAGTTGATAATCCAACAAGTCATAAATGCTTAGTGGGCTAAGCACCCTCGACTCAGGAGTAACAAAAATGAAGTGTGGGACCTGATTGATAATTTCTTCTCAGCTTTCAACATTTCTTTTATTCCAAGAGAGGAAAATACTTTGGCCGATTCCTTAGATGTCTCAGCTAGTCTATTCAGGATCCCTCTGCCGCTTAAGATCAAATATGATGTTGAGATAAGATATAGGCCATCTGTCCCAGACAATATCAAGCATTGGAAGGTATTCGAAGACGATATTGAAATCAAAAAATTCCTTCAGTATGTCGATGAATTTTCTGCACTGCACATTGATCAGGATCCTGATCTTGAAAGTCACCCTCACGCTAAGATATTGTTAAATAAAATTGCTAATCACCATATTATTCATTTTCCTAGCAATCACATTCCAAAGGGACTAGTCCCTTTAGAAAGACTGTTCGATGGAAATGATGTGGTAGTAAAGGGTAGGGTTTCAAGTGGAGATGTTGATACAGCAGAGTGCAATATCGACACACAGGAAGAGCCTAAGTTTGTCAAGTTGTCAAACAATTTGACCAAAGAGCAGAGGGCCGAATATACCGAGTTATTAAAATAATTTGTTGATGTGTTTGCATGGACCTATGAAGACCTCAAGACATATGACACATCTGTCATTGAACACAAGATCCCATTGAAGAGAGAGGATAAGTCATTTAGGCAGAAGATAAGACAGATAAATCCCATGTTGTTGCCTGTTATGGAGAGAAAAGTGAAGAAGTTGTTAGATGCCTAAATCATTGTCCCCTTGAGATATTCTGAGTGGGTAGCCAATTTGGTCCCGGTGAGGAAGAAAAGTGGAGAAATCAGGCTCTGTGTCGATTTCAGGAACCTGAATAGGAGCTCAAAGAAAGACAACTATCCCTTGCCCAACATGGAGCACATATTGCAGAGGGTAACTGGTGCATCTAGGATATCCATGATTGACAATTTTTCTGGCTATAATCAGATATTAGTCATGCCCGGGGATAGAGAAAAAACATCCTTCACCACTCCTTGGGGCACATTCATGTATGCCAAAATGCCTTTTGGATTAATGAATGCAGGAGAAACATTTCAGCGAGCCATGGACATAGCCTTCATCGGGGAGAAAGATCAGTTTGTGGTGATTTATCTGGATGACATCACAGTTTTCTCTAAGTCTGATAAGGAACACTGTTGTCACTTGAGGAAAGTTTTCTTGAAATGCCGAAAGTTTGGCCTTTCCTTAAATCCCAAGAAATCTTTGTTTGCTATGAAGGAGGGGAAGTTGTTAGGCCATATAGTATCAGCAGAAGGAGTGAGAATTGATCCCAGTAGGGTAGAGGCAATTTAGACCTTATCACTTCCCAGGTCTAGAAAGGAAGTTCAGGATTTTTTATGGAAGATTAACTTTATGAGAAGGTTCGTCTCAAATTTTGCTGAGTTGGTGAAACACATCACAACCATGCTCATAAAGGGAAAGGAATTAAAATGGACTGCTGAACCCAGGGAATCTTTTGTCGAAATAAAAAAGGCATTGACTGAGGCACCTGTGCTGATCAGTCCTGATTATTCCAAGGATTTCCTAATTTTTTCTTTTGCTTATTTTGATACAGTAGCAGCGGTCTTATTGCAGAAAAATGAGGAAGGGCGAGAGCAACCCATTTCCTTCTTCAGTAAGGCATTAAGAGATGCAAAAATCAGGTATGATATCATGGAGAAGCAGGCCTATGCCTTGGTGAAATCTCTCAAAGCTTTCAGAGTCTATGTCTTTCACTCGAGAGTGACTGCATACATTCCTTCAGCCTCTGTGAAAGACATCCTTATACAGCCTGACATAGAAGGGAGAAGAGGTAAATGGATTACCAAGATCCTTGAGTTTAACCAGGAGATAAAGCCCACCAAGTTGGTTAAAGGGTAGGGTTTATTCAAGCTGCTGGCTAAATCCAATTACAAGGCCTTGGGGGTTAGTTTCATCAACGCTTGCTCAGGAAATCAGCAAGCTGAGTCGTCCAGCAAAATCTCTCAGGGTGGCTTACCACTAGCAGAATACACCTGGTACATATATGTTTTGTACTTTCTGCAGGAGTTGAAGCCTCCTGATGGAATGGGAAAAAGAAAGGCAAGGGATTTAAAGCTTAAGGCGGTCAGATATTGCCTTATTGACCAAGTCTTATACTGGAGAGACCCTCTAGGGGTGTTTCTGAGGTGTCTAAACCCACAGGAAGCCCAAAAAGTTATGTTTGATTTCCATAGTGGCCTTTGTGGAGGGCATCATTTCTGGAAGACCACAACCCACAAAATTCTCAGGGTTGGGTACTACTGGCCCACCTTATTCACTAATGTCTATAGAGAAGTCAGAGCTTGCATCAAATGCCAAAGGTTATTAGGAAAGTAGAAGCTCAAATCTCTGCCACTAAAGCCTGTAGTAGCTTCAACACCCTTTCAACAGTGGGGGTTGGAATTTATTGGAGAAATTCATCCTCCTTCAAGTGGCCAGCACAGATGGATACTAACTGCAACACACTATTTCACCAAGTGGATAGAAGCTTCCCCCACTAGGAGTGCTTCGCACAAGGTAATTATCAGCGTCCTAGAGGATATCATAGCCAGATTTGGCTGTCCCAGCAGAATTTTCACCGATAATGCTGCTTCTTTCAAGTCCGAGCCTTTGGTTAAGTTGTGTGAGTAGTTCAAGATTTCACTAATTCACTCCACTCCCTATTATCCTCAAGGAAATGGACTAGTAGAATCTTCCAATAAAAGTCTAATCAAACTCATTAAAAGATTATTGGAAGACAATAAGAGGGCTTGGGATTCAAAGCTCAAATTCGCTCTATGGGCCGATCGAGTGACAACAAAGAAGTCCCTGGGCACCTCACCTTTTCAACTTGTTTATGGGATGGAGGCTATGTTTCCCACTCATCTCGCTTTACCTGTAGCAAAATTATTTCAAGATCATGAAGAGGAGCCAGACCATATGATTAGAATAATTCTTCAGTTGGTGGAAGTGAAACAGGTCAAGGAGTAGGTAATGGACACAACTCATAGTCATCAGCAGAAGATCAAGCAGACCTTTGATAGGAAGGTCAGGAAGGAGGAATTCGAGCTGGGAGATTTGGTGCTTAAGTGGGATGCACCCAGGAAGGATAGGGGCAAACACAACAAGTTTGATGCCCTTTGGATCGGGCCCTTCAAAATCTCTGAAGTATTCTTAAATAACACGTACAAGTTGCAAGATTTGGAGGGTGAAGAATTTTTTAATGGCCTAGTAAATGGGATTTTCCTGAAGAAATGTTTTGTTTGAGCCTTAGACGGCTCCTCTTTTTTTTTTTTTTTTTTGTAAATATTGTTTTTATTGTTTTTCTATTTATTTTCGGCTTAATAAATGACTCCATAGCCCAACAGAAGGCAACCGGAACTGCAGAAGGAGTTATTAGAGCATCGCAAGGACGACTCTATCCCCCATGGAGCCTAATGTTAGCGTCAATTCTTGCAAGGTGGTGTTTCTCTCCGATTCCAGGCCCTTGGTGTAAATGTGTAGAGATGGGGTTTAAAAGCCCATCAAATGTGTTTTATTCAAAGGCTGCAGTCATGAACACTGAGCGCAAGTTGCAACACACAAAAGAAGTCCATTTCGGGCTTAAAATCAAGCGAGCGGGCATTTTTTTTTCAACGGTGAGAATCCATAGATGGAGCAGATCGATGGTCGTCTCTCTTGAGTCGCAGAGTTACACGAGGTCTCTCTCTTCCATTGCATCAAGAAACCCCAAAATGCGAAATGCGAAAAGCACCCAATAGCCATTTCGGCATTTTGGCTACCGGGACTTCAAAGGACAAAGGGTTGCTCTTCCACTGCATTTCGAAACCCCAAAACATGAAATGTGAAAAGCGCCCAGAAGCCATTTGAGCATTTCGGCTACCGGGACTTCAAAGGACACGGGTTCTCTCTCTTCCATTGCATTTTGAAACTCCAAAACGCGAAATGCGAAAAGCGCCCAGGAGCCATTTCGACATTCCGGCTACCGGGACTTCAAAGGACAAAGGGTTTCTCTTCCACTGCATTTCGAAACCTCGAAACGTGAAATGCAAAAAGCACCCAGAAGCCATTTTGACATTTCAGTTACCAGGACTTCAAAGGACAAAGGGTTGCTCTTCCACTTCATTTCAAAACCCTGAAACGCGAAATGTGAAAAGCGCCCAAAAGTCATTTCAACATTTCAGCTACCGGGACTTCAAAGGACATGGGGTCTCTCTCTTCCACTACATTTCGAAACTCCGAAGTGCGAAATGTGAAAAGCGCCCAGGAGCCATTTCATCATTCTGGCTACCAGGATTTCAAAGGACACGGGGTCACTCTCTTCCACTACATCAAGAAACTCCAAAACGCGAAATGTGAAAAGTGCTCAGGAGCCATTTTGGCATTTCGGCTATCGGGACTTCAAAGGAAATAGGGTCTCTCTCTTCCACTGCATTTCTAAAATCTGAAACGTGAAATGTGAAAAGCACCCAGGAGCCATTTTGGCATTCCGACTACTGATATTTCAAAGGACACAGGGTCTCTCTCTTCCACTACATCAAGAAACCCCGAAACGCAAAATGCGAGAAGCACCCAGGAGCCATTTCGTCATTTCAGCTACCAAGACTTCAAAGGACACGAGGTCTCTCTCTATGTTTTCAGTCTCGGCCACCCTCCATGGAAGAAGCAGTTAATGAATATTGAGTAGGTGGTTGAGACCTCAGCTCAACTCATAAATGGAGGGCGTGGAAAAGGCTTGGAGCAATCAACCAATGGTACCCTTGTATGCAGGTCCACCTGCAAGAGACATGATGAGTTAAGATGGTGTCTGACGAAGGAGTTTCGTCCAGGTTTGAATGAGGAGCCTGCACATGCTAATTTGGACTTTAATGTCTCAGCTACCTTCCTGCTCCGAAGGGGGTGAGTTTCCCTGAGTATATACACTCAGTTTTTGTATTTCTGTAGGCATGGATGGTAGAGCAGAGATCCTGACTGTAATGTTTTAATGAAGCACTGGTTTTCCTGGCTATGTATCTGTATATGAAATTTCTTTGTTTAATGTAAGTAAGCTCTCTTTTTCATATTGTTTCGATCTCAAACTGAAAGGGTTCATGATTGAATGATTCACATGAATCGTCATGACTGTGTTATAATAAAGGATTTATTATAATCTCTGTTACGTTCTTTTAGTGTTTCTATTTTGAATATAAGAAGTTCTTATGTTCAAAGTTTTCTTCTACAGGCTGTTGGAAGCCCGAAGCCCACAACAGCCATTCACTTTTCCTCATAGAAGTCTTCCTCCTACTCACCCTTATTACAANATTGTTCTGGGTTTACTTCCGTTCATCACCCTTTATCAACAAATCATGACATTCAAACTGATGGGCCTCAGGCTTACTCCCGCTGCAATCCAGGAGTGACTTCTGACACCAACAACACCTTCATTTAATATATAAACACACAAATAGCAATGTGTTTCCTATGGGAAGAAGATGAAGAGAAGTGTGATAACTAAACCTGTGGGAATTTCTCTTTATGCTGCTTTCTGTAAGCATTGACCCCCATGGGCACTCCAAATATGGTAATATCTATCTCAATCTCAATTACATTAACAAAAATGACTGCTCTTTATCCTTTTATTCATTTTCCATTCTATCTGGAAATTGTGGTTGTAGGAAACGAGCTCCAAATTAGTATGAACCGGGTGGATCCATGGCTTTTGAAAGGAAGAAATATATGACAATTATGACATATGACAAATAATTATGCATACAAGGATAAATATGCGAAAAAAAGTAGGAGAAAACCAATTATCCCTCCTCCACCAGTAGCTCACCGGGGCACCAATTGGCTTTGTCATGTCCCTCCACCTTTGCCATACCATATGTGCGCTAAATCCCTTCTGATGTTCGAAAGGGGAATTTGTATGCATCATGCCATGAATTTGAAGTTAGAGGTATGTTTTTGGCTAATTTTTATAATTATCACACATTGCTTTAAAGATTTTTCAAACTTCAATGTACTGCTATAATTTTAGGTGTAGTTTTCATTCCATATCACTCCATAACACGAGAGTATTATCTCTTCTAGTGTTCTCAATGTAGTAAGGAAGAACCCATCGTGTTTTTTGTCTTCTGTAATAACTTCGTAGAAAATAGCTTGGCTCTAAGGTACCCAATGAGTAGCAATGAAGAGGGTTGCATGCTTCATTGGTGTTTTCTTCAACTATTGTGGACATTTTGGCCTTGGTTTGACCATCAAAACCATGCCATTTTCTCTCATTTCTCAATATCAAATCCCAAATCCTTGCAAGCTATTCCCAACCATAATTCCATGGGGTTCTCTCCTCATTTGTAGGAAATCCATCCATGGTTTCACTCAAGTTTCTCCATGAACAAGAATGGATGGATAACAGCCATGGGAGATTGAATGCTCCAATTTGAATGGATTAGTGTAACAATGATCAATGAATGAGGGTCAATGATGGCTTTCCCCTAATAGTTTGATAAGATAAGTGTGCCCATCCCAAGAAGCATGGACAAACATACAAAGCACCACCCAAGTGAAAGGTTGATGGGAAATATTTGTAAGGAAGCATGGGTAAGGATAATTTTACCTTAGGGTACAAGGGTTAAATCAAATCACCCATGCACCACGTTTCCTCTTCCCCTCTTATGGTATCATGGTCCTCTTATTTCTTCTTAATAAACCATTTTTCTGGATATTACATTATTATGTATATCATTATATTTATACATTTTCATATCATAAGCACATCATGGAAAACATAAAAAACATACAAAAATACTAGCCCACCATGGTGACTCATATTCATTCACTTCTTGAGACTTAACCTTGAGCTTTGCACTAGGAATATTTATAATAGATTTACATTATTTACACCTGGGCCCTTTAAATCAACCCACATGGCTTCATTCCCATACAATTGACCACATCATTTAGATAATGCATGATTTAAAGTATTGCATTTCAAGGATCAAAACTAGGATATTGCATTCCCCTCCCCATTGAAATCATGTCATCTTTGATGAACCTTTCTCTCAAGCAATGAAACCATGTCTTCATTCTTTAGAAAGGAAATAAGAAAATAGCAATGTTAACCTACAATTATCCATGGATTAACAATAATTCTATACAGACAAATATATATCCAATGAAAACTTCATCATATATATATTGTGAATATATTGTTGAAATGGTTGAATATTTTGTCAATGAAGTTAACTATATTGTTGGTCTGAGTTATTTTAAGGTTAACTTGGTTGAATTTTCAAATAAATAAGTTTCACTCTGAAATAAAAAAATAATTCTTTCAAATAAAATAAATGAGCAAGCAAAAGAATACTTTGAAGTTCAAAATACATCTACAGAGAGATTACAAGAATGAAAGTTCTAACAAGAAGGTCATTTGAACGATTTTTTTTTAAGAATTTAAAACAATAATAACATGTCATTCTTCTATCGGCTTCTCACAAATGGAGATCTCAACCTCTTGCACATAAAACAATTTCTTTAATCTTGGATATGATTTTATTGTGATAGGAGTGGCATCCAATATCTTTTTTCTAATTTCAATATCTTCTATTTTTTTTCAAGACATCAGATAATAGTCTAAGATCAACTATGCCATTCAACACAAATTTTCCAAATAGTCATCGAGTTTTCCACACAATTTCATCCAAGAAACTTTCCCAAACAAACTTTATTTGTACTCAAAGTTTTGTCTTTCCACTTAAATGTCTGACCCATACAAGTCCAGTGTTATAGTTGGATTTGATACCAATTTGTAATGTATCGAGTGTATCAAGATCCATGCTGAGCCATGTTACTACCATTCCCACTCTATAACATGTTGTGTTTTTGAAAATTCTTCTGACCTAGATCATACTTATCTCCAATACCAATATGTTCTATGTCTAGTTATAGAAGGAAATGTGCATGCAATATGATAGAAAACTCATGCAATTCATAGAATTATAACAATATGTAATTTATTGACAATCAAAACATATTTAATAGTAATATACACACAATTAAACCAAATGATAATACATAAACCATAACACTTATCTTATGAAGAAATGTCACCAACTGGTTGTGTACGAAGGACATTGCCCCCGACCATAGGCTCCACTTCTCTAGTTCTCTTAGCAACAGATCACCCCTACACTGGGATTATGATACCACAAGGATAAATGACTTGTATGGATGGATAAACCACCTCACACAACCCAATACCTGACAAGTGACACTATAAAAAATCCTATATCCTTTTCCACCACCCAACTCTCTTCCCTAGCCTACAACACCCCATGGAATCCCCTTCTCTTCCCTGCAGTCCCTTGAGAAATTCTCACCCCCTCTAGGGCCCTAGTGCATTGTTTCTAGGAATATCAATGTTGGTGGCTCTAGAAAATCCAACTATTTATGAAGTCTCAATCACAACAATCCCATGCTCATGCCTACACATAATTTCATATCAGATACTTGTGATAGGAATTCCCATTCTTCAATCACATGAATCATAATCTAATTTGGTATATTTTAATGGTTAACTCCATGCATAACTAGAAAGTGAACAAGGTCCTTGCAATCAAAAAGTAGAGTTATCGAATGATCACTTAACTCCCCAAACCCAAGGAACTAAAATGCATGTTTTGAACTTGCCACTTGACACCCAAGGAGCTCCACCTAGCTCCTTGGCATGCATTCCCATAATTATTTTTCCTTTAGCATACTTTAAGGTAAGTGGACTTTAAAATAATATATAAATCAGACTTTGGTCCCACTAGCCCCCTTAATCACCTCTCACATATAATTCATAATAAAATAATATGAATTAGACTTTGGTCAACCATTATAATGAGTCAATCGATGACAAGGAAAATTGACTAGGTAGTCAACCTAGTTGACCAATAGACTATTTACAATAAGTTAGTCGATGACAAAGACATTCGACTAGGTAGTCGATTTAGTAGACCAGACATAACTAGTCAACCAAAATAAGAAGTCAATTATCTCTTGTGGAATCACAACCCCCAACTATTTCATCCCTCTCATATAATATCCAACGATGTGTTTTTATTAATAATTTTGAAACAAAATACACATAAATTGTCCCTTGGCCATATTATCCGGCTCACCATCCTAAATAAAATTTATGTACAATTACAATTCCCTGGGATTAAAATTGGGGTGTTTCAACCCCACTTGTAAAAGAGACATTTAGGAACTACATAGGGTTCTCTGATGACATGAGGATATTACAAATGGGAACAAAACTTCCATTTTTCTTGTTACTTCAAAAGTTCATGGCTTAGAACACCAAAAAGTTTCTCAGAATGCTACTATAATGGAAACTTTAGTACATGTAACGTCCCCTAACCCAACTGAGGTCTATTACATGTGAAAATACTCATAAATTAAAATTTTCTACTAGCTAATTTCCTGTAGCTTACCAACTACAAATTACACGTAGACTTAACTATTTGTCTAATACCATTAATCAAATGCATCTACACCATGTTTAAATAATGCATGAATGCATCTAATAACTCATTACAATGACATATAAATTAGTCTAATACATAAATTTCATGTACAACAACTAAAACTCATAATGCAAGACAAAAAACAGATAAAACACTTATCTTTTTTAAAATAGTTGTGAAATTAGATGCTTGGGATGGATGTTCCACCCAACCATACACTTTCTGTTCCATATATCAACAACAAGTCACCCCTGAGCAAGGGTTAGAAATCTGTAAAAGAGGGTTGGTCTCTCACTGTCCACTCACAACTCATAAAGTCCCACAACACACTCACATTCGCCTACAACTATCTTGATTTTCCGCCAGCTCTCTTCCTCTTAACCTGCCCAACACAAGGATTGTTCCCCTTCACTACTCTAAATCCATCCGACATCCCATTCGTTTATTAGGGTCTCTTTGGCACAAGTAACCAATAATTTATCTACTGGGAAACTCAAGGGATCTCACTGCTACGAAAAATATTAGGAAAATAGAAGCAATCACTTTGTGTTGCAGTGCAACTCACACATGAGTTCACTATTCATTCTTAAAAACCTGGCTCTTCAGTATTCTACTCCAAAATGATCCAAAAACACTTTATCATGCTCTAGGATTCTCTCAACCTTCTTGTTCCAGCTCCAAATGATTTTCTTCCATGTTCTCTGCTTGTTGTTCATACAAAATATAACTCTACAAAACTACTCTCACTACCCATACATATTTTCTCTCTTTTTATTACTTTCTTGACTTACACTCATCCCAAAACTGATTGTACTCATTCCCATGCTTCCAATAACTATGGGATGTGACTCCTCACACCCACCCTCTTACATGTATTCAATGATTGGCTTTGGGAACTCTCAATCATAAAATTATAAGGTTCATATACCAATAGTAATATAAGGAAGTGGGTTGAATTAATAGAAATTGGTAATCCCCCCCTGGACACCTCTCTTATACATTCTCTTATACCCTCCCCTCTCTTTCGGATTAATCAACCCCTATTTATGTCCATGTCCCTTAGCAACTAACATCATAATTTATTTATTAAAATTATGAATTACAATTTGTATATACATCACTTGGCCACAACCATACATTATATCTACATTAAGAATTAATTAAACTGTGGATTATAGTGGGGATGATACATTCCCCCTCCCCTACACTATGGACCATCCTTGGTGCATATCACCATGCCAAAATATATATAAAAATTTACATCACAATACTTAGAAAATAAAATTTTGTAATTTCATAACTCCAACAATAGCTCCAACCATAATCTCTTGTTCCTCTTAACCCGTTGACCCAAGGAATGTATCCCCTTCATTTCTCTCATTCCATCGAGCTATTCCATTCTTTTATCAAGGAACCAACATAGGTTGGCTAGGACTATGAGGTATGATTTCAAAACATTAGTTGTTCAAAATGGATTATTTCATTCTTATATTTTGTTTTCTTCAAAATTGACAAAAAGTTGTGAGTATTCCTCCCACATAGTTTCTTCGTGCTCCCATGTGGCATCTTTAGGACTGTAAAAGGTCCATTGAACCTTTACAAGGCTTATGGATTTTCTCATGAACACTTTGAATTTCTAGTCCAAGATGCATACTGGTTCCACCAAAAAATCCCCTTCATGTTCCACCTAGATCACAGTCCAATCAATTATGTGGTTAGGGTCGGACACATATTTCTTTAATAATCATACATGAAATTTATTATGCACTCTCATGGATGCAAACAATTCTAGAATGTATGCAAATGACCCTATCTTTTCTAAAATCTCAAAAGGTCCACAATATCTTGTTTCCAACTTTAGGAAACTTCCTAATATTAGTTAAATTCTCTTCGCTTTCCCTTTTAAAAATACATGTTTGCCCACTTTAAAATCTCTAAAAACTATGTTCTTGTCTACACAACTTTTCTTCATGTCCTAGGAAGCCTTTATATTCCTCCTGATATTTTCCATTTTCTCTTCCATTTCCTTCAACAAATTTGGCCCAATAACAACTCTATCTATTGGATTATCCCAACTCACTGGTGTGTTACACTTCCTGCCATACAATGCTTCAAATGGACTCATTTTTAATGAGGCCTGATACGCATTAGTGTAATAAAATTCAACTAAATGAATATAATCTTCTCACTTTGATGGTTGGTCCATCACATACATTCTGAGCATGTCCTCAATTATTCTGTTAGTCCTCTCTATTTCCCCATCAGAGTCTAGGCAATATACTATTTTAGGATTTAGATTTATCCTAAAGCCTTTGAACAAACCCTTCCAAAAATTGGATGTGAATTTTGGATCTTTGTCTGAAACAATTTCCTTGGGCACTCCCTGTAGCTTGGAAACTTCCTTCATGTATACTTTTTCAATAATTTCTTCCTTTTGTGTAGTCTTTAGTAGAATAAAAAGTAAGGCCTTAGTTAATTTATCCACCATCGCCATGATGGAATCATGTTGCTTCACTGTTATGGGAATCTTAGTAATAAAATCCATTGTAAATACTTTCCATTTCCATTTTAGAATGAACAATGGTTGTAATAGTCCCGCTGGATGTCTATGTTCTATCTTCACCTTCTGGAACTCTAAGAATATCGCTACATAATTAGCCACTTCTTTATTTATTCCTGGCCAAAACTATTGGCTTCTTACTGCAATTGATTTTTGATATCTTGGGTGCCTAACATATGAAACATTGTGAATTTCCCTCATCACTGTATTTTTCATCTCACTAGAATTTGACACATATAAGTTTCCTCTRTACATGATAATTCCATCTTCCTTTATCTCAAAATATTTAAATTTATGTTGTAAATTTCCTTCTTGTATTGTTTCTTTTATTTTTAAATAATATTGATCTTAATTTGTTGATGCAATACTTTTATTTTTCATATTAGTCCTATGCATGTTGATGGATGCAATATGCATCTCATGCAATCTCCTAATGAGTGCAATGACTACTTGATTTTCTTTTCCTTTGATGTGATTAATTTAAAAAAACATATTCATTAAGGAATTCTATCCATTTTGTTTATCTGGCATTTAATGTGGGTTGTCCAAACAAGTGTTTCAGACCACAGTGGTATGTCCTTAAGTAATGTCTCCATATTGTTTTGTGCATGAATAATGGATGCTAATTCTAGATCATGGGTGGCATAATTCCTGTCATCCTCTTTTAATTTTATAGACTCATAGTATACCATATGATATTTTGTGTGAGGAACCCACTGATCCCTTCCTTGCATGAATCAATGGACACAACAAAATTTTCATCTGGGTCTGCAATCTACAAGATTGGAATACTTGTAAAAATGTCTTTCAACTATTGAAATCTCTCTTCACATTTGGAAGTCCATTCAAATTTCACTTCTTTATTTTTCAAAGAAGTAATGGGGATTGCAATCTTTGAGAAACCTTTTATGAATATTTGGTAATAGCCTGCAAGACCCATGAATGAACTAACCTTTGTAACAGTTCTTGGCGCTGACCATCCTCTAATGTCCTCTATCTTCTAGGGATCAACTTCTATCCCATTGACTGAAATGATATTCCCCAAGTAGTGAATATTATTTTGATAAAAATCCATTTAGCTTGGCATACAACTTGTGCTATCTTAAATATTGCAACAACATTCTTAAATTACACTCATGTTCTTCTTCTGTCTTGATTAGATGAGTATATAATTTAGGAACACAATTACAAAATTGTCCAGGAACTCCCTGAACACTCTAGCATCAAGTACATGAAATTTTTTGTTGCATTTTATAACCCAAATAACACTACCATGAATTCATAATGCCCATATCTAGTTTTGAATATTGTCTTGTTAATATCTTCTCCCATTATCCTCACTTGATGATAGCCCGATATCGAGTTGATATCAGAAAATATTATTGCACCTTTTAGCTGATCAAATAAGTCATCAATCCTTGGAAATGATATTTTTATTTATGGTGACCTTATTCAATTATCTGAAATCAATGCACAACCTTAAGGTTCCATCCTTCTTTACAAACAATACTGGGGCACCCCAAGGTGGCACATTTGGACGTATATACCCCTTCTTTAACATCTCTTCAAGCTGAACTTTCAACAATGTTATAGTTTATGTAACTATGGCTATCTATATAATCAATTAAAATTTCTATGGGATAGTTAGCAATGTTACCTTCCACTTCAATCCCGAGGGATTGATACTCTTCTTACTTGTTGTCTAAGGCTACTTAAATCCTTGGCATGTTTCCTCCCATGTCTTCCAATGTTTCATCCTTTTGAATGTTTCGTACAATACTCATTATTTATCCTTTGCGAGGGAAGTCCCTATATAAGTGATTTCCCTCACATCCCCAACATTGTACAGGTTGCTGCCTTGGATTTTTCCCAAATGAATATGCCATCCTGGGTTCATTTTGGGTTGAATTTCCTTCCTAATTTGCATGGGAGATTTTGTTGAAAAAGGGTGGCTTAAAACCTTTCTTTCTTTGATCCCTTTTACCCGTCATCTTGTCATTCCAATATTTTTGGAAAATCGACCTTCCTCTGCTATGCTCATAAAGATGATTTTCTCTCCTTATGGCCTCCTCCAAAGTCCTAGGGTTATCATATTGTATCTTATCACCGTATAATGAGGGTAACCCACTCAAAAACGTTTGGATTTTGACTTTTTCATACCAACTCAATTTTGTGTCTAGGATAGATCATTGGAAATCTCTCTCTTAGTTCTTTTATTTAAGCTGTAGAGACTGGATCTACCAAGGATACACCCTTTTATCGTGTTTTTGACTACTCAAAAATGTCATTTATGCCCTCAAAATCGCTCTACAAGTTGAATACCTTCAAAAATTTGAAAATTTCATAGAAAATTGATTGTCTTACTATTGTAACTATCTTTTAATATGCACCGTTGATCTCAAAATTGAGAGTAATTAGCCATTGATATGATAAAACTTTTCTAGGCCCGCAAATGAATCTCCATCATTAATCACCCAAGTTGAAGCAATATAGACCATTGATCTGAGCTCCATCGAAGATTGATGATTTCCTTTAGACATGAGAAACACCCTTCCCATTTCGCTAACCTAACCATCGACCATTGGTGATTTCCTTTGAAAATCAATTTTGTAATTCATCGCTAAACTGGTTGACTTGCCATAAACCATCAATCATCTACGATTTATCTAGGTTGGATGAAATGCTTTAAAAATTCGGCCAACTCGATCATCAACCATTGGTTATTTCTTGGCTAATGTGGAAACCAAGATGATGTGGCATGACACATGGGTGATGACATATCAACTTGGCTGATGTGGAATGAAACTTGGATGCCAATGTGGCATGACACATCATCACCCTCTTTTCTCTCATCGATGATTGAAAATTTCTCTTGGATGAACCAAACGCCTCTCCAATTTCACCGACCTAACCATCGACCATTGGAGATTTCTGTTGGTGAACAAAATGCTTTGACAATCTTGTCGATCCGATCATCAGTCTGCTCCACCTTCCAAAATGAAAAAAATGAATCTCATCCATTGATTTGATCCACTTTCCAAACTGCCAAAAATGAATCTCGATCAGTGATTTGATCCACTTTCTGAACTGTCGAAAATGAATCTCGATTGTCACTTTTCTCCACCTTCCAAATGGTGAAAAATGAATCCAAACCATTGATATTATTCAAATTACAAATGGAAAAAATTGAATCCATACCATTGATATGCTTCACCTTCCAAATAGTTGAAAACAAATCTACACCATCGATCTGTTTCATTTTCCCAACTGTCAAAAATGAATCTTGACTATCAATCCATTAAACTTTTCCCAATTCTTCAACGACCATTAAAACATGAGTTTCAACCTTCCAAGTCAAATTTTAACTTTGCAATTTGTAGATTAACATCCTTGATAATATCTGAAGGGGTTTTGAGGTGAATTTCAAATTGAATCGTTTATAAATTTGGGGATTTCACTCCAGTTTCATAACGTTCCGCCAAATTCGGCACAAAACAAATTATGTAACAATGAATTTTACCAAATTCACATTGGTTCTTGGCCCATATAGGTCCACTATTGAAAAAAATATATTTGATACCATAATGTAATGTCTCCCAACCCAGTTGAGGTCCATTTAGTGTGGAAATACTCATAGAGTTAAAAACATTTCTAACTAATTTCATATATCTTACCAACAATGAATTACACATAAGTTTAACTATTTGTCTGATTCCATTAATTAAATGCATCTACAACATGATTAAATAACACATGAATGCAACTATTAACTCATTATAGCAACATATAAATTCGTATCATACACATAGTTCATGAAAAACAACTAAAACTCATAATGCATGACAAAAATAAATAAAACACTTATCTTTTTAAATATAGTTGTGAAACCAACTGTTTGGGATGGACATTCCACCAACCATATACTTGTTGTTCCAAATATCAACAACAAATCACCCCCTAGCTAGTGATAGAAATCCATAAAAGAGGGTTGATCTCTCACTGTCCACTCACAACTCAGAAAATCCCACAACCCACTGGCATTCTCCTACAACTATCCCCATTTTCCACCAACTCTCTTCCTCTCAACCTGCCCAACCCAAATAATGTACCACTTCATTTCTCTTAGTCCATCATGCATCCCATTTGTTTATTAGGGTCTCTTTGGCATAGGTAACTATGAATCTATCTACTAAGAAACTCAAGGGATCTTACTACTAGGAAACTACCAGGAAAACAACAATAATCACTTCCTGTTGCAGTGAAACTCACACAAGAGTTCCTTCTTCAGGCCTGACAACCCGACTCTTAATTTTTCTACTCTTAAAAGCTCCAAAAAATCTCCAACATGGTCTATAATTTTCCCATCCTTCTTTCTCCAGATTCAAATTCTCTTCTTCCCTATTCTCTACTTGTTCATGAAAAACACGACTCTCCAAAATTTCTCTCACTATCCATACACATTTTCTCTCTTTTTCTTACTTTCTTGAATTACACTCTTCCTCAAACTAATTGTACTCAGTCCCATGCTTCCAATAACTATGGGATGTGACTCCTCACACCCACCCTCTTACATGTATTCAATGATTGGATTTGGGAACACTCAATAAAATTAGAGGGTTCATATACCAATAGTAATATTAAGAATTGGGTTGAATTAATAGACATGGGTAATTCCCCCTTGGACCCATCTCTTGGACATTCTGTTTGACCCTCCCCTCTCTT